>ADNK01000002.1:0-195000 GCA_000320545.1 Bigelowiella natans CCMP2755
CTAACTAACTTCCCAGCTATTGTTGTTGTTGTTGTTGTTCGTTGTTGTTGTTGTTGTTGTTGTTGTTTGTTGTTGTTGTTGTTGTTGTTGTTGTTGTTGTTGTTGTTCGTTGTTGTTGTTGTTGTTGTTGTTGTTGTTGTTGTTGTTGTTGTCGTTGTTGTTGTTGTTGTTGTTGTTGTTGTTGTTGTTGTTGTTGTTGTTGTTGTCGTTGTTGTCATCATCATGACTACTCATAATCCAAACCTTCTCTCCTTCCTCATCCCAGAGAGGCACAACACCTCCTTTACGAGTGGGTCATGCCACATACTGTCTTCTCTACAAGCGGGGAGGGGAATGTTTTGCGGTAGCGGCATGCACATTCCCTGTGCACCGATTTACCTATCAATTCATCATGACCGATTCTCGTCTAATGCCGCGAAACCCATTTCCTTCACAGCTGTTGTGATATTAGCTGCATACGGCATTGTGTTTCTATCACAACCATCGTACGAGTACTCAAGACGAACCGGGGAAGATTCATTTTCTCTTCTCCGGTCGTCATCATCATCAGCATTTAAAATGGCCAGAACTCAAGAATATGAACCCTTCATATTACCTTTCGAACTCGGAAGAAAATCAAATCCAAATGCAACAATGACATTGCTATCAACTAAAAATTTCCAGACTTCTCCTGTTATTTTTGGTTACAAAAGAAGAGGTGAAAGTTGCTCTCAATGCCAGAAGAGAACACTTGAAACTGCAATACGCAATGTAGGTTTAGTCCCGATATCATACTCCTGTGTTGTTCAAATAATTCCTCTTCATCTTCTACCTTCTTCGAACACAATTTGTATCGTTCCGATCAAAGACACGATAATATAACCAGAATCTATTGCGAAGAGAGTTATCATCGAAGGTCTGCTGGACAGGTCGCCTCGATCCAACGGTAAGTTCGAATTGTTTTTTGCTAGTCTTTCACTCCCAACTTAACCATGTATCTTATTGCAGGCAGAGGGATTGATGGTTTTCCTCTGCGGTAAGGAATGCGCTAATCAAAAAACATGGAATTCCATGACAAAAGAGTATAGATTCCGCATGCTGCTCGGAGTCACGGTATCACGTCATAAATAACGTTGAACCAAAGCTAAGCACTGAAATAAATATCTGAATCTCAAAGTGATTAATGTGGTGGTAGAGCGATACGTTCGATTCTTTTGGATTAGTACTCTCAACTGTTCCAGATAGTCTAGACTTTACAGAGGTATTCATAAGTCTCGCGAGTATGACTACCTAAAGCTGAGACGGTAGCACTTTTCAGATCTTACGAAAATTCAAGCACGTTATTAACTCGACTGGCAACAGGACTTTCTCTCAACCTTATCCTCCTTTCTCATCTATAGACGCTCGAAATGCGTCAGGGTGAGGCTAATAGTTAAACATAGAGGAGAGTCAGAAGAATCACATTTCACTTATACTATCTAACACTTAGGTACAAACAACGACTCTGGAAGTGGAGCCTTCAAAATCGGCTACATGAGATAACAAATGTACCCTCAAAGAATGTCACAATATTTTCCCTAAAATGGATCTCAACAACATATATCTCTAAGCATGAGGTATAAATGATTCCTAAACACACAGGTTTTTCCATTTTCTATCCATTTGATTATCATTTTAATCACAGATTCTGGGTCTACAATACGAGGACGCCGAGGCATGTTCCAAAGATGTTTCCTCAACATTTAGAATCGACGATATCAAACGCTCATGGAATGTAAGTGAAGCCATTGAGGCTCGACTCAACCACCAAATTACATTTGTTCTTTTCAACCATTTACACATCTCTGTTTAAATTTTATCAGGCAAGTTTGAGCAACATATCACGTGACAGGTTTCCTGTTTTGACACTAGAGGCTTCCGTGTCATCAGGATGTTATATTCGTAGCATCTGTTCGGAGTTGGGCAAAAAGGTAGTTACTACACAAGTGCACGTCATTGTATTTCACAGACATGGTCTGTTCAAATCACAGGTGGGTACTGGTGGATTAGCCTTGTCAATTGTACGTGAAAAGTTTGGCTCGTTTTCAATCAAATCGGCAAATGTAGCATTCGACTGAATGTCTCGTAAGAAACTGTGCATGACTGATGTCTATTTACACATGATTGCTGTGGTCAATCATATGATACTGTCTGCATGTAAGACGGATGTAATTAATCAATTAAATTTGTCCAATGGTCATCCTTATGTAGCTGTGCAAAGCAGCGGCTACAGCGCTAACATTGAATCTGTTGGTCTAGATGTGTGATATGCAGCAAGTACTATGGTCTCCATTGTTCTATTGTTTGTCATGCAATGATCCCCGCCAAGATGATCGTACGCGCATGGCATGCTCGTCCATCTAACATCGTGTGTCATAGAGTGTACCCGCAGTTATAGTGCTGATGATGGCAATGGTCTACCGTGCACCCAACATCGCAAAGATGTTCGGTAACGCACACGTCTGGCGGCAGCACATTGCAACTACGAACAAAGCGCGCATGACTTCATCTGCACACGTGTAGCACGTGCTACGTACGTGTAGCATGTGCCGTGGCATGCACCATGGTCTAGTGTGACTAGTGCGTGGTGCATTTGCCGCGCCACACGTCTAGACTCACTAGCTCAGCAGGCATGTAGGGTGTGCAGTCTCGCATGTGTCAAGTACAGCAGGCACATGTGCTAAAACGTCTGCAATGTCTGTGGCAGGTGGACTACTTCATTTTCACAGGTCTCTGCTGCATCTGCATGTTGGTTAGCTAGACCACATTTCTCAAAAATGACTACTATGCAACCCTTACATCACACATGTCACACAGCATGTGGTTGTTGAACCATTTTGAATTCATTTGACAGTCAAACAAGCCTCGGGCTCTCGAGTCCTCGAAGATCGAATGTGCTGTTTGATGATTTTGCTCTCTTTTTTTTTTGTCTGATATTTGCATAGTGCAAAATTCTTCGACTAGGACGCAGGGATCCAAAGTTGTCAAGGTCATAGTTGAGCATGGCCGTTGCAGTTTCATCTTCAACCATGCTTGGTTCCTCAAAAAATGAATCCGTTCTTGGAACATTGCATTTTCCTCCCAAATTTCTTTTAGAAGCAAATGTGTGGGGGAAGCGGAAAGGGGCATTGAAAACACTGGAGGATTCTGATTTCAACTTCGCAAGATCATGAACGGTGGGCTTCCTGTGTTCCATGTTGTTTGATCTCAGGCGATGACTTCGAATTCTGTCACTTAGGAGCTTCGTGACGGCCAACCAGATCGTGAATCATCTCCTGTTGATTGATTGACTGATTGATTGATTGTGTGTGTCTCTGAACACTCGTTCGTTACCAAGGGGCATGATGACTCGTAGATCTATGTACACATGATGGACTGATGATGTCTCGGAGCGGATCCAGCATCACGAATTGATCAATCACCTACGAGTCGTAGTCTAAATCTCGAGTGGATGATGATTGAATCATCCTAAAATCATCCCGGCACAACACTGATCAATTCCGATAACGGCTCCGACTGTTGATGTTGATTTGACTACTGATGTGTGACTGTTGTGATGACCATAATCTGGTAATCGAAACTGAAATAGTGCGAGATAGTCTCGAGAGTTTTTCTCAGTGTTGTCTCACAAGTAGATATCTGAAAGTCTCGAGAGTTTTTCTCACTGTCTCACACAAGTATCTGACATATTTAATTAGATTATGCTTTGGTGAGTAGTACGGTACTCTCTTCCATTTTCTTGCTGGGCAACGAAGGAGAGGGGAGCACAGATTCCAGTTCCCCTTAACTTCCTCTAAAAGAATAATAAAACATACCTTTCTAGCGATAGTAGCTAACCTCAGTTAGAGCCTCCTATTATTACTTGATTATTACTGCAGAATATGAAGATAAATACCATTGTCACGCTTCTATTCTCCACCTTCGTTCTCACCACCACCTTTACAACACTAAATTTGGCCAAAATTATCGGGGGAGGATGGCAAAGCGACAGCAAATATCAGGAATCAAGCCAACATCGTTGGCGGGGGATCCGACGGAGACATCAAACTGAGTCCAAATCATCATCTTTGACTACATTCTTCCAACCAACCTCGGCAACACATCACTCTGCTTCATTGAGGTTCAGAGGAGGAGGAATTCTAGGAAGTAAACCTGTCATGAATCAGCAGCATGATGCGGCTACCCCTGCCGCTCCTGAATCTTTTGCGTCGTCATCGTCGTCTGCCACTACCCCACAAGGTAGTTGCGGTTCTTCGACTATACAGAGTTCTGGATACCCTCCTCTCAAGTATGTAATTGTTACCGGTGGAGTATTATCCGGTATCGGTAAGGGAGTAACTGCAAGTAGTATAGGAGTACTGCTGAAAATGATGTATCGAAAGCCAACAGCAATCAAGATTGATCCATACCTTAATGTTGACGCTGGTACTATGTCCCCACTTGAACATGGGGAGGTGTATGTTCTGGAAGATGGTGGCGAAACTGATCTTGATTTGGGAAATTATGAGCGATTTATGGATGTAAAATTGACAAATATGTCTAATCTTACCACTGGTAAAGTTTACAGAGCCGTGATAGAAGCAGAACGTCGAGGAGATTTTTTGGGAAAGACTGTTCAAGTAGTCCCGCACATAACAGGGGCAATTCGTGGTTGGATTGAAAAGGCAGCTCGCGCACGCATTGGAATGATGTCAAACAGACGACGGGCAGTATCTGCTGCACCAGCACTTCAAAGAGAAGAAACCCCTGATATGTGTGTAATAGAGCTCGGCGGCACTGTAGGAGATATTGAGAGTATGCCTTTTTTAGAAGCTATACGCGAATTGCAGCTGCAGGTTGGAAGAGAGAACGTGCTAGTTGTTCATGTATCCCTTATTCCTGAGATAGGAGGAGAGCAAAAGACAAAACCTACTCAACATAGCGTTCAGAAAATGAGAGAAATTGGAATTTACCCCGATGTACTAGTTGCCCGTACAACTAATGATTTGACGAATGGGGCAAGAGAAAAACTTGCAAGTTTCTGCCATGTTGATCCAAGGGATATAATAAGTATGCCCAATCTTAACAATATCTATCATATACCGCACATACTTGTCAAGCAAGGTCTTCATAACAAATTTGCAGACCAATTGAAACTACGAAGAAGAACCCTGGATCTGGCGCTGTTGAACTCATGGGCAGAAACAGCTACAAATATCGACAATTTAAAGAAAAAAGTTAAAATTGCTCTTGTTGGCAAATACACAAAGGGCACTGATACTTATCATAGTGTTGTCAAGGCTTTGTTACATGCTGCGGTTGCAACAAAGCAAAAACTGGAAATATCTTGGATAGATTCCACATACTTAGAAGATTCTGGTGCAACGGAAGAAGAAGCAGAAGACCAACAAATATCACTAAGACGAGATGCCTGGAAACGTCTTAAAGAAGCTGATGGTGTGGTGATTCCTGGGGGATTTGGCCAAAGGGCACTGGAAGGTATGATCAACGCTATCAACTATTCACGAACGACGAAAAAACCATTTCTGGGAGTGTGTCTCGGTATGCAACTTGCAGTAATAGAGTATGCTCGTTCAGTGCTTGGCCGCAAACATGCAGGTAGTACAGAATTTGATAAACATCTGACTCAAGAGGAGCAGGTTGTTATATTTATGCCTGAGGGAGATGCAAAAAAAATGGGAGGTACGATGCGGTTAGGTGTTAGAAAAACGAAGTTACGCAAAGATTCAATCATGCAGAGTTTATATGGAGCAAAGGTAATAGAGGAACGGCATCGGCATAGATTCGAAGTTAATCCTCTGCATGTGGATGCGTTGGAAAAAGGAGGACTTCGGTTTGTTGGAAAGGATGCAGACAAAGGAGATAGAATGGAAGTTGTAGAGCTTTCAGAAGCTGTTCATCCTTACTTCGTAGCAACTCAATATCATCCAGAATTTAACAGTAGACATACCCGTCCGAGTCCTCCTTTTCTCGGTCTACTGCAAGCTGCAAAAGTTACTTCTAACGCTGCAGCAGAAGGAGCCTCAAAGTCTGAGCTATCGTAGCTGCTTTAGGTACAAAAGTGCCAGCACGACCAAATTAATATCATGAATCACACAAACACTGATCGGGTGCCAAATCTCATGACGAGGCAGACCGTATTGCAACAATATAGGAAATGCTACGAGTACCTTGCTGTGTGTGTTGTAGCTTTCGCATCACGTACGTACACGCTAATAAGTAACTAGTGCTAGATAGAGCTCACACATGGCATCCTAGATGACATGGGTGCAACATGCATGCGTCGCGGCCAATGCGATGATGTGCGTTCGATTTTGGCAACTATAACTAGATAACGCTGCTGCTGTATGTAGCCAGCTTGTAGCAGAAACTATATGTGACCGGATGGAACTGGAGGATGTGCGTTGTGAAATAATATAGATGTAGCTAGAAAGAGCGATAGCAACCAGCAATGTTTCGGTGTTACCCCAATTTTTGGCTACATATATTTATCATTGCAGTTTGTAGCAATGGAGGCCTTTTGTGCCGTAATGTTATGCATTTGCTTAATTTGATCAGTGCAGTTGTGTGAGACACATGCTAGCAACCGTCTTTAAACGAATTGCGGCCTTGCGGGCGCTGTCCGCATGAGACGGGTGTAATGATTGAGTTAAATTTTATCCATAGTGAGCTATCGTATGTACTATTACGATATAAAACTAATATAATTAATCAATTAAATTTGCTCAATGGTTATCCTTATGTAGCTGTGCAATGCAGCGGCATATGTCATCCATATAAACAGCTGTAAGTATGACATTTACACATGTTCTGCAAATGAGACAACAATTTTCGTGCCGATCGAGCGTCATTCGCATTCGCGCATTAGACATTATTTGCATTTTGAATGTTGGTGTCAGCGATGATCTTCTCATCATGACATGTGATTTAGCGCTGCATGACAACGTGCTGCTGTGAAGAACTACATAAAAATCAGCACAATCTGTGGAGGTGAGGCCAATTGAATACGACCAGGCGTTTCAAAATATATTCACCAGTCTAATTGGAACGGCGACACAACAAACATCAAGTTACAACCTCTGTGCAAAAGTCCGTTGACTTTGCATGTAAACCCAAATCTTTTGCTTTCATTCGAGCAAGGAGGCCAGCAACCGAATCAAGGATAACAGCACCTGAGTCAGCTAGCTTCACCTTTTTCCCACTTTTTCCTCGTCGTCCATTTTTATGAGACAATGTTTTGTTAAAGCTTTTAGCATTACGAGCCGTTGGTGTTAAGTTTGCAGGTTTTAAATCATCTCCACATTTGTCGTTATTCTTCGCCCACTGCTTGAGTTGAAGATTGTCATCCTGATAAAATTGCAACTTTGAATGGTCATGCGACATGTACCATCTGCATACTACCGAAGCCGAAGTCTTTCTTCTTCTGTGACGTTTTCTTGTTCTTTTACGATGAGTTAGATCTCCCATATTATCTACACCACCTTTCTAGAGAATATAAGATATTCGCCAGTAAAACATGATGTTGAACACATTTTGACAGAAGAAGTCAAATAAATAAATAATATCATGAACCTGATCTATTGCAGTTTTCCTAAACTTTTGAGGTATTTCCTCTTTGGCCAGTCCTCTCACTGCATATAAACGGACTGCCATGTCCTAGAACAATTAAAAGTAACACTGAAATTGGCGAATCAACGATATTGTCTCTAGAACAATTAAAAGTAACACTGAAATTGGCGAATCAACGATATTATCTGAAGATTGATGAGATATCTTCTCCTATATGAGTAATTCCAAGGCAGCAGCAGCAGCAGCAGCAGCCCCATAAAACATTGCTAAGATATCATCTCTATGGGACTATAGTTCTCTAAGACAGCAGCAGCAGCAGCAGCAGCCTAAAAAACAACCAACCATTGCTGTTCCACTGCAGTCCATGTCCCGTATCTCTAGCTCACGAGACAGAATCATCCGCCCATATGCATACAACTGATGACAAAACAATTGCGTACAGTAATACATCACGTATTTCGATAAGAATAAGAGACTGAGTAGTTAGTATCTTGTTCCAGATGTGAAGCCTGACATCATATGGTGATCTTGCTGCGTTAACATCAATCTTTGCATGTTCTTCCATGAAATCCTGCAATCCTGCAAATTCTTCCGCGAACTGATACTGCCCCGATGCCTACCGTACATAGTTGTGATCGGAAATGTAATACGTCTTCTGCAATTGACATCAAGAGACCTGTAGTTTCTCCAATTCCTCCTTCCGAAGTCTATTTAATGAACATGTCAGATCACTAATTCTCTTATCGCCCAAATGATATGAATGAAACCTCGTCACATTCATTATAATTACTTCTCTATTTTGCGTTCCTCCTCCAAGATTCGGAGGCGTTCTTTTATTTTTGCTTGTCGCATCTTTTCTTCCTGCTGACGTAGCCAAACTTCCTCTAAGTTCTTCATACTGCCTGACATGTTGTTACCAGCAGGGTTGCTAAGATGTGATAATTACACTCTACTACTAGCTAGTAGAAATAGTTCACGGATACTACTTTCATCCATTGATGATTTAGTAGAAATAGTTCACGGATACTACTTTCATCCATTGATGATGATTCACTCTCGCTCCTTCATGAGACTTGCTCACGAATCCTACCTGGATGCCATGGCTTGTGATTCATGAAATTATGGTAGCCTCCCCCCCCTCCTCGGAATCGTGGCAGGGACTCCCTTAGATCATCCTTTAAATGCACAAGAATATTTATGTAAATATGATGTGCATAAATATGTGCATAAATATTTGATGCCGAAGAGTTGGGTGGTACAATTATCCATTCAACATGATTACTTTTCCATGAATCTTATCTGGCTTCGACTGCCTCCTCGTGACCAAATGGGTTTTACTCACACGGAATCTCGTTTGAAAATGCTGCAACGTAGAGGTGGCGTGGATTTGTAAAATATCTTCGCTCATCCATAGTAAAAGAGTAACTACGCCGAGTAATGATGCTCGCATTTGGCCCACGCTACTACATTCTCCAGTTGTTCCGGATTTGTTGCATTGTAGTTGGTTGAAGTACTGCATACTTTTCTCCGTTCAACACCTCTTCCGTATTTTTGCTAGCAAGCCTTATCGTTTTTGGCCACTTCTTTTCCACAACGTGGAGCATTCCACCAATTAACCATAGCGTGATACCTCCTTTACATTCACATTCACAGAAGTAGCTGTAGCAGATTGGCAAGCACCATCGAAAATAAATGATCAACAATCACGTGCTGTGAGTTTACCATTTCTCCTGCGATTATCTCCGATGATGCTGAATTGTTCAGTGGAATAAAACAGAAAATGCACTGCGTTCCCGAATATACGACAAAAGGTATGGTCTGTAATTAAGCGAGTTAATAGCATGCCGTTTTCTACCTGCGACAATGGCAGGGGGCACCGCTACATTAGTAAATACACTTCCAGCACAGTTGCTTGTTTTCCGGAAGCGAGCAATTAGAGTTGGGGGGGACAACCTCAGTGCAAACAGAATAAAAGAGTCTAGAGGGGGAAGGGGAGAAAATAGAAGCAAAGAGAAGGAAGAAGAAAACCTGGAGAAGGAAGAAGAGAAGATTATTTTATTTGGAGTCAGTCTTCCAGATGGCGTCAAATGTTCGAACGTACTACTACTACTACTACTCGATTATTCCTCGAATTCCATTTGGAGGGAGGAGGCACAAATGCTATTCGAATCTTTTGATGTTCAAAGAGGCGATTTTTGCGTGTCCATAACTTTGAAATTGTGCGCCGATTGATGGGTACCATGGTACCAATTGTTCCTAGGTATCCACTTCACCAGATATGTTGGGAGCCAAATTGCAACCGGATAGGAGGAGGAGGAGGAGGAGGCGGAAATTTATCGGAACTAGTTCCGGTCATTGTTGTAGTGTGACAACTGCTGTGAGAGATAATTGTATGAGGAGAGAGATATTTATATGAGGAATAATGAAGCTTATCATTCGGTTAGCTTCAGAACGTGAACAATTGCCCTCTACTACTACTACTACTACTACTACTACTCCTCCTACTTATCAGGTGTTCAAACCCCTGCTAAAGAGCAAACGAGGATTCGCAGGCAATCTAATCGTTACCGTCAAGAGAGCTGAAATAACCCAGTTTTCAAAGGGTGGTTCAAGTTCGATAATACATTAAAGTAACTTTTGTTCAATTTGTTGCTTCACAAGCTTTGATGCTCAGATGTCAAGAATCCTGTACTTGAATTGAGGTGCAAGGAGACAAAGCTTCTCACGCCAGCAGCATTAGATGGGTTAGAGTGCTGTTTGTATTTTAAATGACTTTACTGCCACATTGTAAATTTCATAAATAATGAATATATTCATATCGTTACTCTAGTGAATAAATCATTAGGGGTAAAGCGCCTTGTTGGGAATGCAAGTTTCAGATGTCAGCTGCTGCAAAAAAACAACAACAGCCAACCACTAATTTGTTTTATCGTGAAAGTTGTTACTGTAGCGCTCGCAATAACTAACAGGTTGCCATTTTTAACAACTTAGTGATCTGGATGGAGATGAAGAATTTCTTGAAGTATAGTAGTACATCGAACGTTTTGGACAGCGTGTTTGTGCCAGCTGCTACTAAAATATTTACTTTTTCCCAGATATACCTCTATGATATGCCGTCACTCGATCAGAACAAACTCATAGAAATTGGAAGGTAAATAGCGGCGCCATTTATTGGTTTCGTTACCATAGATTAAAAGAACCCATTCAAAGTGAAAATCCAACCTGTTTATTATATGAACTTTTTCCCTCCTTCTTATCCTCTTCTCCAGATCCTCGATTCCTCTCTTGCCTTTGGTTTCAATTGCAAATCCGGTCATAATTATCCAATTTTCCTTCTAAAATCAAAGACCTGACAACAAACACATCTGTGTTGTTTTCAGATATATACGTTTGATAAAGAGGAGAAAGAAGACAATGAGGACATTCAAAAAATTTTAGACTTAGTAAATTCATATTTCTATTTTATTCCAAGTACTTTAGGTAATATATCTTGTTTACAGGTGAAATCATCTAAAATTCACAAGTTTCGAAAGACGTATCTTCAGGTGGGTGCGTCAATTCTGTAGTAACTTAGTCGTAAATCAACTTACTCATTTTATCGAACATAATTTGAAAATCACAGGCAATTTTGACCACACAACTTGTGAAGGCTCATCTGTTTTGGTTCAATATTATCCGACCAAATACAAAAGCAGCAGCGAAAAAAAGGTATAATTATCGTCATAATTCTTTTAAGTGTACGATATATGAACATGATGGATACTGTCTCTCCTCCGTAGACGTGGCTCGCTTTATACTACTTTTCAACTTGGTGTGCATCATAATTTTAGGGCTGCTGCTCCTGCTGCTATTGTTGGAAAAGTGCGTTTGCAGGTGTGAGGACGTATTATCTCTTGTAAAAACGGCATCTGCTAAGCTGAAATATCAATGTTTAGATTGGTTTTAGGCCTGACCTCAGCGCTCCTGTGCTTTCAGACGAGAGAAGACGTCTACTCGAGTAATCATAATAATTTATATCCGAGCAGCTGTGCAATAACCGAGCTTCTGTTTCATGTGATGATGTGCTAGACATTTTTTTTAGAGTCATTCCGCTTGTTTACAATGTCGATTTTTTGGTGTGCAATACTTCAGAGCAAAGAGGAGAAGGAGTTCTCCTATGGTACTATTTACAAAAAGTGTGTGGTTACCGTGAAGCTTGCTTGTTCATCATGTTAAACATCATGAGTCTCTGTGGTTACCATGAAGCTTGCTTATTCATGTTAAACATCATGAATCTCTTCTTTGCAGCAGCAGCAGCAGCAGCAGCAGGTGGAGGCTGTTGGCACTACTACTACTACTACTACTACTACTACTACCACTGGTTCATCATCGGGAGGAAAATCAGATTTCTTAGGAAAATGTGTGATGATAACAACATCATTAGACTATGCTACTGCTGCTGTCAAAAATATGATGAACGACCACTATATGCACACAGTGAAAAATTATGACAGCATATTATATCAACGGGGTAGCACTACTTTTATAATTTATTGCCAAATAGAATAATAGTTACAGTTATTGCTACGACGATTTGATATATATATATATATATATATATATATATATAGGGTTTCGAGGAAAATGGACTAAGAATGAAAAAGAAGTAAGAATGTAGATAATACATTGTTGCACCTCGTTCAATTACTACTATTACGACTACTACTACCACTACCGCTACTAATCGGTTTTTTATTCCATCGCGTAGCAATATATAAATAATCCATATTAATATTATCATATTCATTTTTTGGTCGGTAATTGCTTGTTTCTAAGGGCAAACTTTTCGGAAAGACCATTGAACAAGGTAGTGAGGGAGAAGCTGCACGGGGAGGGGGGTGGATGGATGGAGGGGGCAAGAAGGGGGAGGGAGGGGGTTCTGACAGACTAAGATATGTCGGTTGAAAAAGATGAATAGTTGAATCTAGGTTTAGAATATGATGATGCATAGAGCAGCAACATGAATCTGTTTCATATCAACACTGATAAATACATGTATATTTATGTTGAGTAGTAGAACATCATATTCATATCAACACTGATAAATACATGTATGTTTATGTTGAGTAGTAGAACATCATATTCATATCAACACTGATAAATACATGTATGTTTATGTTGAGTAGTAGAACATCATATTCATATCAACACTGATAAATACATGTATGTTTATGTTGAGTAGTAGAACATCATATTCATATCAACACTGATAAATACATGTATGTTTATGTTGAGTAGTAGAACATCATATTCATATCAACACTGATAAATACATGTATGTTTATGTTGAGTAGTAGAACATCATAAATAAGTTTCTTATTAAATTTACAAACAATATATATATATATATATATATATGCAACTATGTGTGTGTGTGTGTGTGTGTGTGTGTGTGCTGCAGGGGTTAAATTGGGCGAGTACGGTGTTCCTGATATCATGGTGGAAACGGTAAGGAAGAGAAGGAGGAGGAGGAGGAGGAAAAGAGAAGCGAAAACACAATATAGTGTCAATCTCCCTCTTTTTCTCTTAACTATTTTGCCATTCTCTGCTCAGTACTTTGCTTCTTTCGTATTATTCATACTATATATATAAATATATAATATATATATCAATATATATATATATATATATATATATATATAAATATATATATATATATATAATATGCATATATTAGATATCGTTTTTGCTCAAAGAGGGTTTGTTCACAGAGGGCATATTTCGTGTGGCAGGGTAGTACTTAACTAACTTGAAGAATCAATGATAATAATCTTTATGCTTGTTTTCGCAGCATTGCAACATAATAGCAACATCACTTTAATATCTGTTTCAATAATACTGGACTAACTTTTTTGTATCGACTTTATTTATTGTTTGTTTTTAGAAATGCGGAAACAATAAGGCATATAAAAAACGAATACGACCAGAAGACAAGAGGGTATTCGTACACATCATTTACTATTACATACACACATACATACAATATCTTGCTAATCATACCTCTTTTTTTAGACTAGTATGTACAAAATCTGGAATGTTGTTTGGTGATGATCTAAATATTCTTCTCTAATTTTATTTCTGCTGCCACACACACCCACACACGTATACGACGTGTGTTAGAGTCAAAATGGAGAATGTTCACGACGTTGCAGGTAATACAATGATGATAGCGACAGCACCGATTTCACTAGTTCTTCTTTTTAAGAAAGGATAGGTATTGTAGTATGTGTTTCGCCTCGAACTTCTTCTTCTTCTTCTTCCTACTATTGTATGTGTTTCTCGTACTTCTTCTTCTTCTTCTTCTTCTTCTTCTTCTTCCTAATATAGAATATCACTGACACGCACGCCCATCTTACATTCTCATCATCATCGTCATCATCATTGTTGCCATTGTTTCTCGGTTTTTCTGATTTTGTTTGATTCTTCTGATTTTGTTTGATTATAGGCGTATTGAAGTTATACATCCGATCTCTCAAAGAGCCAATTATTGCGTAATAGCAATTTATTCAGTGTGTCATGTGTGAAAAGGTATTATTTACCATTATTATCATCGATAAACAGGTCTAGCCTATACGATGAGTTCATAAAACTTGACACTTTGAAGAAGAAGGCACAAAAATTTGAGAGGTTGTAAGAAAATTGTAGTAGTAGTAGTAGTAGTAGTAGTAGTAGTAACACAAGTGACGATGAAGCGATTTTTAAAAAAGACAACGAGGAGGAGGAGGAGGAGCTAATACTCATCAGTCAATATACTAACTACTACATATTAAGTACAGATAGCACCTTCACTACTACTATACCTATGGATACTACTACTACTACTACTACTACTACTCTACTAAAGCTAAACCCTATCTACTCAATAATCGTCTTCATTAAATAATCAAATCGACGTCGTGTCATACTACCACTCTTTATATATCATCATCTTTGTTTGTTTGTTTGCCGTTGCTACTACTACTACTACTACTACTACTACTACTACTACCACTACTGCAGGTACGTATTCCTCCTTGATCAACTTTCAGGACCGGCATTCGACTCTTTAGGGTTATTATTATCATCATTATTATTTGTATACAGTGAATCAAACAATTTGTTTATAATTTATAATATTAATAACAGAGATCCCTGTTCTTCGAGAAAACCGAATTCTTAGCCCTCAATAATAAATCCTTGTCCATCTTCTACAATTTTGTCCCCCCCCCCTTTCCCAGGTACCTCTGTCGCTTTCTTCAAACGATAGCGAGATTTGATTTCAAAACGAAAATGACAGCATTCAACCTTGCGGTAGATAATCTAACCCCAAGTCTCTTCCTCCTCCTCCTCCTCCTCCTCCTCACAATAACATGGAATGATTTTCCCAATCCATTGTTAGGTCATTTTTGCGCCTAGTATCCTGAAACCTCTATCTGATGATCCAGCCGTTGCCATGGCAGACATGCCAAAAGTAGTAGTAGTAGTAGTAGTAGTAGTAGTAGTATTTGTGAGAGGAGGAGGAGGAGGAGGAGAGTGGTAGTAGCAGTAGTAAGTAGTAGTGAGAGATGAATCTTCTTCTTCTTCTTTGTTCTTGTGTTCTCATGGTGGGGGGGGGGACAGTAGAGTTGGGCGTCCTAGTTGGGAGCATCAACTCAGTCTTTCATCTCGAAGTATCTTCGATTTAAATTTTCCCTAACTACGTGATTAGGCCATACGATGTATGAGCTGGTTCATCGAGCACGCCTTCAAGCTTTTTCCTGAGGAGGAGGAGGAGGAGGAGGAGGAGGAGGAGGCACAGAAGCAGGGAATCCAGAAGGATCAAGATGCAAAAGCGAATACGAATGTGCGAGCATATGAACAAAGAAAGACCGAAACAGAAGATGGTAGTGATAATGAAAAGATGGCGGGGAAGATAGTTTCAGGGTTAAATAAAGGTGGAATTGGGAGAGAAAATGGAGAGGAAAATCGAATAGAATATGATGAAAGAGGAGATTGCAAGCAGACTGTGGTAACATCATCGCCACCACCACCGCCACCGCTCAGTGTTAGTTCCTCCCGTGGTAATAGTAGTAGTAGTAGTAGTTGTAATAGTAATGCTCCACGACTAGTAAAGCGAAAGAAGAATTCTCTGCGTCTTTCCGGACTCAAGATCAAGCCTTTTGCTAAGAGCCTGTCGTCCACCATCGAGCAAGACTACTTCAGTATCAACCCCACACACAAAGATGCAGACCTTTTCATGAAGCACCTAACTAGAGGAGGAGGAGGAGGAGAAGGAGGACCACCTGAGTGTAAAGTGGAAATTCTTAGCAGTTCTGTTGCAAGTACTGCAGATATGTCAGCTGCAAGTGTAACGCCTCCACCCCCCCCCATGCCCCTGGGGCTGGGCAGGTAAAATTTCATTTTCGTATCTGCTGCAAAATTCTTCTATTCACTGCGAGATGAATGCAGTCCCGTTTTGTTTTGCGCTTGGGGAGATGAGCAAAAAAAGGCACACACAGCAAAATCATATATAACCAAAAACGTTCATACATATTTCTTGTTCCTTTATCATGTTACGTATACATAATAAATGTGTTTTGTGTGGAGGGGGGGGTGCTGCTTGCAATTTTACTACCATTCTATCAACACATGACCATGAGTCATATTGTCGCAGGTTGCAGTCCCCATCGTTCGTTGTTGGTTCTGATGTGCTTCCACCTCCTCCCATCGCAGAAGAAAATCACAAAGATGACAGGTGTGAAGATGAGGTCGTAGATTGATTAAAATTTTGTTCAATTGCACTTTCACCAAAATGCACCAAACGAACGGCAAGCATTTTTTGTCGGCAGTTGCGCTGCAATGTGCAATTGTCACAGAATCGGGCATGCACATTTACAAATGTAGCGAATTCCAGGTACTGCATGAATGACAGATGCACCATTGTCACGTTTATTTGGAAAGCGCATTTGGTCTTGTGCACATTGCATGCATTGAAATTGAGTCGTACGTTCTAGCGTTCTACTCATCCATGTACGCTAGTACGTTGCTCGTAACCACACATGCGTGTGTGTCGTGTCTTGGTATCGTAACAAGTAGTTTGCACATGCTACATGAGGATGACCACATTGAACAAACTTAATTGATTCATTATTACATCTGTCTTACATGCACATATTGACATGTTCATTCTAGCCTTGCTAGCTTGTACGATGTCCCCGCTGAAGCGCTGTGTGTGCGTGGCGTCTAGCAGATGTTATCTACGTTGCGATATGCAGGCCTAGTTTTAGCGGACTAGCGGTAGCTGTTTGGCTTTTGTGCGCGGGACTGTGCTGTTGATGTTGGAAAGTCAACACGCGGTCTCGTGTGCTTTTGGATTCTGATGATGACTTGTGACTTGCGCTGCACGCATGTGCGCATTGGGTTCCGGCGCATTCGCGAAGATTCTCGAATCTTCCAGAATTCTCTCGAATTCTCTCGAGTGTTTCTGGAAGGTTCTCGAAGCTTCCGGAATGTTCTCGAAGATTCTGGAAGTTCTGAGAACTTCCATGCGCATGTGCGCAGCGCAGCGTGCAGCACGAGTGGACGTGCGCATGCTGCGACAGCTCCTTGATCGTGGGTGGCGCGGCCAGACCGCTGACACGCCCCCATGGACGTGGTGACCACGATCAGAGTGCTGATGTGCACGTGCCATTTCTGCCATGGTGACAGAACTTTTGCACGGTGCTGCACATGGACGCCATTCCCAAAGGTTTCGGAGTCCGAATGGTTGGCAATGTTTTGCCGACCAAACATCGCACCACCAGACGCCCAAAAACTCTGTGCAGAGGCACAAAATTCCCAGGCTTGCAACTGGGCAAGGTGCCATGGGCATGGTGCACTCCGAAATCGGCAGGAAAAATTCTTGCCTGACTGGGCAAGGTGCCACCATTTCGGTACGAACTGGGACTTGTCCAAAAAATTAATTTTTTTTGAACGACACCAGTGTGCTTCCAGAAAAGAATTTTTCTGCGACACTGGTGCACTTCCAGAAAAAATTCTGGAATCCCCTGGGCACTTCCAGAAAGATTCCAGAAAAATTCCGGAATGCCCTACGTTCGTCACCTGCACCCACATGCGGTGTTGACCAAGGCTCGGTAGGTAGGTAGACAGGTGGGTAGTGCAAGTAGTCCTTTCCTCCTTCTTCTTCTTCTTCTGTTTTTCGTCATCAGCAGTACGAGCAGCACGACCCTTCTGGTTTGATCGTTGCTGTTTGATGCCATCTCTGTCACTTACACTGTCACTACTGCTGCTGCTGTTTGCGTTGTGATGGCTACGGCGGTCTACTTTGAAGGGTTGTTTCTGATGCCCATGAAAGTTCCAGAAAGATTCCAGATTGTTGCTGCGTTTTTGTGAGACTAAGCTAATACTAGCTGTTTCGTTAGTGATATGACGAGGAAGGGGGGGTGGAGGAGCCCCCTCAAAGCTTTGTTGAGGGACCGCTGCTCTTGCCTGGTCCCGAACGTTCGACCCCAAGTATGCTTCGCCCTGTAGGCGCGATTTTGTCTCATAAGGTGCGGCCAATTTCGATCTATCGGTGTCCTTGCCATGATAACCTTTTGTGCCAGAACCCTCATTGTGATAGATTCCCCTTCTGCCTGCTTCCATGAAGGGGGGAGCGAGGATTCTCTTACCGGAAAGCTATAACGACGGTTATTGAATTATTTATATAATAATGAGTCATCACTGAGCACCATAAGGGGCGCTAACTTCCTCATAATGAATATTCACCGCTTCGACCGGCCTGGATCTGTGATAGCCATTTCTCTGCGTAACTATTTGGTTGTCTTTGTGAATAGGCCCTCCTTGGTAGTCATGCTGTGGACGATCCGTTAACCCTGTATGGAGACTCAAGTTCACGTGCCTTAGAAATCGCTATATTACCCATGCTGCTTTGTTGCGGTCTCTGCATTTCTTTATTGTGGCCATTGTACATAGGAGCCACAGCAGATGCCTCGCCACTTCCAATATAATACCGATAATTGTGTGGATCTCCAGGCGATCGTTTTTCCTTTTGTTAACTTCGTAGGTATCTTGTAGTATACAGCTTTTGCATGTTCTCTCCTTATATTTGACTTCGTATTTGTTATACACTAGGTATCTCGTCTTCATTATTATATCCGCCCCCATGATTGTGCAGTGTCTGGAAGACACTGTGCAATCATATAGAAATCTATAGCGTATTCTACATTCGCCCCCATGATAGCGAGAGTGTCTGGAAGACACTGTGCATATAGTCCATAGCAAGATACGCAAGGAAAGGTACACACATACAAAGATGTGTGCCATTAAAACCTTGCAGCCTATATGTTTATATGTTGTAGGTTTCTAAATGGACGTGGGGCTTTCATAGGGCGACTAAGCGGACGTGGGGCCGACAAGGCGAGGGAGCTTGTAAGGTAGAGTCTTTGTAGTTATTTTTCTTTTTCTGGTGCCTTGTAGCATGATGGTTAGTTTTTCTCTGTATGATATAGGGAACAAGAAATCACAGTGTTTCTTGTTGCTAGGTCCTGGTAGAGCCTTAGTAAGTATATCAGCGGGATTGTCCTCCCCAGGTATTTTGTTTATGCAGATCTGCTTAGTTTGATAGTTATCACGAACATTGTGATATTCTATCCTTATGTTCTTGCCTTTTTGTGTGAATCCAGGCTTGGCTGCAATGGAGATAGCTGCTTGAGAGTCACAATACACAGGTACAGGTTTCGGTATCTTCATCTTTAACTCCTGTAGTAACTGAGTGACATACACTAACTCTCTGCATATATCTGATAGTGCTATGTACTCAGCCTCGCCACTGGACATAGCAACGACCTTTTGCTTGTTGCTCTTCCAGACAACAGGTGCGTTGCTTAGCGATATGAAATATCCTGAGTATGATTTACCCGTTTTCTTGCAGGTTTTCCAGGAGGCATCGACGTAAGCTTTAAGCTCAGGTTTGGACGCTGCTTTAAAGGTAATTCTTTTATCCTTTGTATTGACCAGATACTGCAGTAAGCGTACTGCAGCGATGTAGTGTATAGTTCTAGGATCTTGACTGTAGGAAGCTAGACGAGATAGAGTGTAGCATATGTCTGGTCTAGTAGCCACAGCTGCATACATTGCAGCTCCTATGATGGATCTGTATGCCTTTTGATCCACCTTATCATGCTCCTCGTATTCGTCTAACTTCGATCCTGTTATCATTGGTGTTTTTGCTCTTTTCGTAGGCGTGATATCATACTTCTGGGCGAGTCTGGTGAGGTAGTCTTCCTGCGATATCCAATAGTTTCCCTCATTGTCGCTACCAACTCTTATGCCCAGTGTTTTCTTTAGCTCGCCTTCATCGCGAAACTCAAACTTGTCGCCTATTCGCTTCATGACAAAGTCCAGGTCTCTCTTATCTTGATATGCTATGCATATGTCATCCACGAAACATGACAATATGATGATTCTTCCTTGTCTGTGCATTATCATTAGGCAAGGATCGGAATAAAGCTGGACGAAGCCAATGGCGTTGAGATGCTCGAGCAAGGTAAGGCTGAATATTGCACTTGCTTGTGTCAGCCCATAAATGCTTTTATTTACCAGTAGGGCTAGTGGAAGGCCACTGTTGTATAGCCGGATTTCATCAGGTGTCTTCGGCTTCCACCCTTTAGGTATTTCCATGTATACTTTACAGTCCATCTTTCCAGTTAGGAAAGCTGTAAGTATATCTATCCCGTGTAGTTTTAGCTTGAGGATAGATGCTATGGCTAACATTATCCGAAAACTATTTAGGGACAACGTCGGGGAATAAGAGAAGAAGAAGTCTTCTCCCGGGATCTGCGTGAACCCTCGCGCGACCAGCCTTGACTTATACCGAATGGTATAGTCTACATTTATTTTCTTCTTGAATACCCATTTAGATGTAACGAAATTTGTATCCTTAGGTCGCACTACCAGCGTAAACGTTCCAAGTTTTCGAAGCTGGTGCAGTTCCTCTTCCGTAGAAGGTATCCAATGCTTCTTATCATCTCCTGTGATTGCATCGTCATACGTCTTAGGAAGGTCCTCGATCTCTTGTACTGATGGAGCTTTTATGTTCATCAGGCGGTCGTAATAGCTACCAAGTATTCCGTAACGAATACCAGGTACTCCCCTATTTTCTCTATTCGACCTTCGAGGCTTACTTTTTGCTTTTGTTTCAGGCCCACCATCCTCTGGCAACTCGTCAGTTGCACTGGATGGTTCGGGGGCGTCCGCGTCGGCAGGACCTTCTGGATAAAGGTACGCCAAAGCCGAATCACTAACTTTGTTTCTCTTCAGCGAAGGAAACTTAAACACTGTGTGGTACCATTTAGTTACACGGACTCTTTTAATTTTCAGCGTCTTCGTGGCGACGAGAAAAGTACCAAATCTATCGTCATATCCCAACATACGTACGTATTCACCTCTAGCACCCATACCACCTGCAGGTCGGAGTTCCTTGTCAATGTGGTTTACTCCGATGCATCCCCAGGTAGTTAGATTCTTTAGATTTGGTTGCTCATGGTGCAGTAGTTCTTTAGGCGTTTTTCTACCAGGTGTGCTGCGATGTGAGGTGACGTTGTGGAGATATGCTGCAGTCTGAGCTGCGTAGGACCAGTATCCGACCGGTAAGCGTGCATGTTCTAACATAGCTCTTGTTTTCGCCATGATAGTCTGTATGTGACGCTCGGACATTCCATTTTGCTCAGGTGTTCGGGCGGTGCTAGGAACCCATTTTATTCCTTCGGAGGTGAGCCAGCTATGTAGCTTTGCGCTCATATATTCACCTCCACCATCCGATCTGAATTCGTCTATGCTTCCACAACCTGGAAGCTTTCTGATGTGCTTTAGGAACTGTATGGTTTTCTGCGTAACTTCGCTTTTCTTTCTCATGAGCTCCAAGGTAACCCACCTTGTTCCTTCATGTACGAATATTACGAAATACTTGTAACCATCCATGCTGTTAGGCATGGTCTTTACATCAGAGTGAATTCTATTCCACATCCGGTTTTTCTTGTGGATATCAGGTACACATTTTTGCTTCTTTTTGACAGCATCGTCCTCAATCTTTGCTTTATTCCGATGCTGTTTCATCCTTTCTTGGGCGCTTGGATCAAAGATCGGAGATCTTTTTGTTTTGGCTACATCACAGGCCTTGCAAAAGATCTTCTTTGGTATTTTTATCGTCTTGGAATAAGGTAAACCTTCTGTAACTGCATAGGTGTCTCTTATCTTATCCGCTGCGATGTGCCCTAGGATGTTATGTGCGTGCTTGATTGAAGATGGCTGTTTCATTGGGTAGGATTTAAATCTTTGTGTTTTTGTACTTTTGTTTATTTGTTTATATCTCAAATAAAATAGGCCGTCGTCTTGAAAGTCCCCGAACGCGTATTCCTCTCCGTTGGCGGTAATGCTTATTCCTTGTTTTGTTCCTTTGTACTCGCTGCCACTCTTAACTAGTCTGTTTAGAGAAATCACATTGCCTGCAGCTTCTTCAGAGTACAAAGCTCCTTGTAGAACAATTTTGTGCATCTTTCCTTGCTTGTTTTTTGTAGTTAGTTTGACGTCGCCTGCATAATTCACAAAGAATCCTGTCCCATCTTTGCCAACTTCTATGTATCGTGGTTGAATAGGTTTCAACTCGTTGAAGAAGTCGCGGTCGCAGAAGAAGTGGTTGTTGGCTCCGCTGTCGAGAAGGATCAAAGGCTTATGGTTGTACTTCAGCGTTTGCAGGTAAGAATTGTCGCGTGCCATCTTATTAATGTAAGAGGGTCTTTGGGAAGGGGAGCCATGATCAATAAAAGAATAGTGTTTTCCTTTGTTCTGCTTGCCTTCATCTCTCATCTTGTTTCTGCATTCCTTTTCCCAATGTCCTTTCTTGCCACAGTAATGGCATTTTGTTCTTTTCTTTAAGTTCAAGAAATAGTCTTCTCTCTTTTGCTTCTTGGAATTGTCTTGATATGCTTCGCTGTTGTATCTGTTCTTTCCCTTTTTGAATTTCCTCTTGTAGGTCTTCAGCTGACCTGTAAGTTCGTTTAGCCTTTTCTCCAAGCCATCGTACATCTTCACGTATTTGTGTTCTGCACTGGTGTGTCCTGCATGTTTCTTTGAAGGTCTCTGCCCGTCATCTAATGATCGGGAGTTTATGTGGGAGCGGATCATGTCCACTGCAGAGTCGAAGGTAACATCTTTCTTGTTGTTGATGACTGTAACTATAGTCTCGTATTTTTCGCTAGGTACAAGTCCTCGAAGTAGAGTGGCAAGCGCTTGGTTGTCGGAGTACCCTTCGTGCTGTGCCCGAAGTCTTCTGATCGTCGAGTCAAGGTCAGAATGATACTTTGTGAAGTCTCCATTGTACTGACCCATGTTTATATCACTTAGTTTCGAATAAAGTTTCCTGACGGCTACAGGATTGGTAGGCTCGTACTTCTCCAGCAAGGCTGCTAAGGTAACTGCTACGTCTTTGGGTTTTCCTTCGAGTAGATCGAAGAATTTATCAGGAAGGGTAGCAGTGAGGAAGAATCTTCCTCTCTTTCTTTTGTTTATCTTTTCTTGTGATCCTCTTCCTTCAGGTTTGGGATTGAGGATATCGAATTGCTCCGGGGATAGCTTGAGTACTTCTCGTCGGTGAGCGGGGTCGGTGCGTACATTGACTTCTGTCACCTTTCCTTCTATTTCTATGTTGACATTGAAGCATGATTCCAAATCCGCTGCTTCAAAGGCAGACATTAGCTTGTACATGTAGGGCTTGTAGTTGCTACCATCGTACTTGAGGGTGAAGTTTTTCAGCAGGGAGTCTATCTGCTTTTCTGACATGTTGTTTCGTTCCTGTTTTCTTTGTTTTCAGTGCTTTGGAGGCTTGACCGAAGATTGGCTGAGGGAATGCTGTTGTCGCTTTCAGTTCCTTCTTCTGGAAGGATGTAGCTGAAGGGGGGGGGTGGGGGGTTTGCTTGGTTCTTTTGCAAGTCCTCTTGAGGCTCATAACCTTTTAGAGGGCTTGCGGTAGCTGCTTAGCTTTTGTGCGCGGGACTGTGCTGTTGATGTTGGAAAGTCAACACGCGGTCTCGTGTGCTTTTGGATTCTGATGATGACTTGTGACTTGCGCTGCACGCATGTGCGCATTGGGTTCCGGCGCATTCGCGAAGATTCTCGAATCTTCCAGAATTCTCTCGAATTCTCTCGAGTGTTTCTGGAAGGTTCTCGAAGCTTCCGGAATGTTCTCGAAGATTCTGGAAGTTCTGAGAACTTCCATGCGCATGTGCGCAGCGCAGCGTGCAGCACGAGTGGACGTGCGCATGCTGCGACAGCTCCTTGATCGTGGGTGGCGCGGCCAGACCGCTGACACCTAGTGCTATAACAACACCATCGAACTAGCTCAGCTCATACAGCATGAAATTGAACCATCATCATGCATGCATCGATCTTGGCGGGTAGCACCCGTCTACCCGTTAACGGCGCCCATCTGGACATAGCTAGATAGTTAGATAAATGCTAGAGTGCTACACTACGTACACTAGTACACATTGAATGCAGCTTGCTGCACAGACATTGCTATCTAGCTAGCAAGCTATGCCTTAAGGAGCGCTTGACCATTTCCAAAGAACTTCTCTATCTTTTCTCCAGTAAAATACTCGCAAGCCTCTATGAAGTTCGCAAAAATGGAACATATTTTGATGTTTTTCTGGATTAGGACTTCGACCTTAATGAGGAGGGTATTTATCACTTTAAACGATGAGTTTCGGGGCAAAGTATGTCAATTATACCTTTGATTCTATATTTCTTATTCTTTTGAAAACAGCAAAGAGTGGCAAATAGCTCGAGAATAAAATTGTAATCTCCTCGATACAATAACTCTGGATAGACTTTATGGCAAATTCGTGAAGCTTTTTCAAATGGTCACTGCCATATTTTTTAAGAATGTCAAAAATATTGAAGATGGGTATTGTGACGTTCATTGTACCTTAATCGCTGGCACAATATAATGATTAAATATAGATCGCTTGACATCATCACGATTGTAGGGTGTGAGCTAAGAATGTAATTTCCAGAGCGTAGGGGTCGTATGAACACTTCCCAAAACTTTGACAGCAATTTATTGTACTCTACCTGAAAACAAACGAAAATAAGTTCACACTGTATTTGTAATTTCCAGTAATTTGTTCACAAGGCACGGTACTTACCGCTGCCTTCGTCAATTTCTGGAGTGCTGCAGCCCAAGGTCTACTAGCCTTGCTTCCGGAAGATAAATTATCGCATGACTTCTTCAGTTTTGTTTCAAAGATGTTTTTTCGTTGAAATTTTTGACATGGCACCTCCTTCAACGCTTGTTCTGCCATTACTTATCACTTTGTGTTTGTTGAAGTTTTTTTAATAAGAGCGATAAATTATGTGTTGTTAGGGAAGATAGTGTGCTTCTTACCCAGATCAAGGTCTTCTACGAGCATGTGATAACTTCAACCATGCCGATTGTTCTACCCGGTGGTACGTTCTTTTCCGCGCTACATATCGTTTTGCGTACGACAACAAAAATGGAAATATTTTAACAAAAATCCCATGCAATCTAAAGAGGGAATGCAACTGTCACTGCTTGGTAACTGCCGTTAAAAGAAGCCAGCATCTCAAGGGTTGTCAGCTGTCATCCAGAAAAACTCTTCGAAACTCCCATTTGTTGTTGTTGTTATTATTATTGTTGTTGTTGTTGTTGCTATTGTGTCCAATAATTTCCGATAATAAGTGGTTATAATACTAACTAGCATGGTCATTCATCATCGGGAATATATGCTAATAATATATTCTAATAACAATAATAATAATAATAATAACAACATTTATTTCTCAACGAACTAGGACCATGAGGATGGTCATCAATCATCCATCATCATCATGGTGCTGCAATTAACTTAAAACTCATCTACCAACCTAACCTATCCTCCTCCTCTCCCCCCCTCTCCCTCCACCTTACGCCCATCATCTTGCTGCTACCATAGTTAGCTTGAGAAGGAAAGAATGTGTTGAGAAGAACGGGGAGCCGAAGAAAGATCGACTATCATCCAGCTAGGGGAGTAAAAGAAGAAGGAAGAAGAAGAAGAAGAAGAAAAAGGACACAAGGCGTTGGAAAATTCATTCGTTAGCCTGACGCAATCATGGCTACCTATCTGCTGCAAAGCTTTTTGGTGTTCATCATTCTCCTTTCGTATTTGCAAATTCGGCAAACGAAGACTCTTTCCTCGCCGATAAAAGTACTTCCAGCAGCAAGAAATATGGTTAGGGGAAGGCGCTCCTTTCTTACTCGGTGCGAAGAAGACGGTGGGGTGTTTCAAACACTTCGAGCAAAGCAATTTTCTAAGCCCCAGGTCTGGTAACTACTCGGAAGGCTTTGCTCTTTGCTGATACATTATCGAATTACTAATTTAAACTTCATATGTAATTTTAAACTACTTACCAATTTGGCGAGTAGGGTTTCTATCGATTCCTTTGAATACATAACAATTTGGCCTGGAGGTTTCTGTCGATTCCCTGATCAGAAGAGAGAATATCAGAAGAGAAAATTTATCAAACGTTTGATTTCCCCTCCCTGCAATATGTAGAAGCAGCTACTCTCATAACTTTGCATTCTTCATCGAAATTATCCAAAACACAGATTCGAAAGCTGAGGGCATTGTCACAGCGTCTCAAGGCTAACAAAACTATGCCGCGCATTACGGTTCTTCACAGCAACAACCAATTATGATGATGAAAATTTCTTTCCAAATGGTCACTCAGTGGTAGATAGATGGTGGAAACGTATTATCCTTCATTCTTCCTTATAACAATAGGTTCATGGATCCAGTATTGACACGTGGGATATCCAACGACTGTCTTCAGCGATGAGAGGCAGCAGCAGCAAAAGCGGCAGCGGCTGTCAATTCATTAGTGTCAAATTTGGCGACTTGCAAGGGGTTCGTAATTCAAAGAAATAACACTGATCCAATTTTTTTTGTCATTCATTATATGTTACACGACGTTATAATTTACATGTTTCAACGACGTTTTACTTTGTTAGAAGCAGACCGTGAGAAAGGCTGCTGAGCTTCTCGCATGTACTTTAGACGCTGACATAGTACAAGTAATCGGGCATACTACGGTGTTGTGTCATGGCATTACCCCCAATGACAGCAGTTTACTTGAAGATTCTAAACCGTGGTAATTAAGTTCTCGCGTTACATAGATTTGATCAATGTGTGATTTACATTGTGTGTAGAACACATCAAAAGGACTAACTATGTTTCCCTATCAATAAAACGTTGCGATGATGTCCAGCACGTAAATGCATCCAATGCATTTGTAGATTGACGCATGGTCTGCATCGCATCAGCACACAGAAACGAAATGTGTGAGTCTCCCTTTCTAGCTTTGAGCGCAATGAACTTGTTGGCATATTATGCATTGCGTGAAGTGCACGCACGTTTGCATGTATACGGTGTGAAAGGTGATCAGTGCGAGATGCGATGAATCGATCACTCAGTGCTTGCATGCACGCCACTGAACCAGCATGCACGCGCGCGAAACCGCTGGTAGCAGTGGCGTGGCTTGCATCATTCACAGCGGCGGTGCAAACAGCACGCAATCAACGCACATCCACGCGTGCTTGCGAAGCGCAATGGAATTATTGGACACAATACAGTGACATCATGTTCATGTCATGCCAGCATGTGTGGTACGGTGTTGCATGTCTGTGATGTTTCAATGAACAATGAACAATGAACAAAGCATTGATGCAAACACTGCATGAAAAAGAACCACATGGGAGACATGCATGAACTGTGACAGCAGCACCTCATCAAAAATCATTGCGAGGAGGGAGCTGCGATGCCTTCCCTTCTCCAACAAAGGGGGCCAATCATCAAAAGCGGCATTGGCCATTGCCGTGAGGGCGTTGGGCAGGGATGACTCTGCGACACGTTCACTGCACGATGCAGGCTCATGTCGTTAGCCTGCAATAATACTAGCAGCATTCTTGATCGTTGTATGTAGACATAGTAGCCATGGAAATGAAAATGTGAAATATGTTCAATACTGGCGCGTAGCACCGATCTCTCCCACTTCTGATTCTATCTCTGATCTGGGAATGGATAAGCTGGAGTAAAAGTTTTGGGGTAGTTGAGCGAAAACTTGTCCATATGTGCCTTAAGTATAGCAGACATAGGTAAAATATTTTTCACATCATACAGCATCTCTAGATGTATCTAGGTATTGGGATTCCCTCCAAATATGTGTTGTGTTCGGTCTGTCTTTTACTCCTACTTTGTATTGTTTACTACCTGCTCTACGCCGCCAAGTCGCTTCAAACGTACATATGCAGCAGTTCCTGTAGGTAGAAAATAATAATGACAAAGCAAAATATTGTCATGCCGATGATAAATCATGTATGATGATGATACAATCTATCACTGCCATAACTAGTGAAGATTAGGAATGAGAATCCTTACTACACAACTACTAGTTGAACTACAGCTACAACTGTGATTATGGTCATCAACATCATCATCATAATCATCATCATATGCAGCAGTAGGAGGAGCAATAATATCATTACATCCACCAGCACCATCATCATCATCATCATCATACCTATCCCTGCAAGTGAGCAAACTTCCAAATCACCACCTAAGGGTAGCAGCAGCAGCAGTAGTACCAACACCAGCAGGTAGGTCGGGGAGAGAAGAAATATCATATCATATTTGCAGTACTCATAGTACAACAAACATGGGCATCATGGGCATCATCATGGGCATCATCATCATCATCATCATCATCATCAAGATCGTTGGAAGAGATAGCAACAGGAGATGCAGCAGAAAGCAAGATAATTCATTCCTTTGTCTAGTAATAGACCACATATTTATTTTTAAGCGCCACTACTGGAACTACTACTACTACTACTACTACTACCAAAAAAACGAGCATATAATCTTGATAATGGCAATCCGAATCCCATCCCTGCATCATGCATTCATCCATTGATTCATTCATTGATTCATCATCACATTCATCACCATCACTGGTTGCTATGATAGTAGTTGACAAGAGCAGAAGAATGATGATGATGACGATGATGATTATAATCATGATCATGTTACTGCTCAGAGAGTAGTAGTAGTAGTAGCAGTAACAGTAGCACTAGCAGTAGTAGTAGTAGGTGGGTGTGGTGCACAAATACAAACAGATACACGATGGAACAAAAAGCAGCTCATTGACAATCAAGCCATCACACAGCATCTTCTTCTTAAGTGCAACTATCATCATCTTCATCACCTGCTAATATGCCATCACGGCGATGATTAGCGTATCCGTATTGATCATCCTTTCAAGTAGTAGCAGCAATAAGTAGCACATGATGATATGAATATCAATAAAATTTTGTATTTTTGCTACTACTACTACTACTACAACAACAACTACTACTACTACTACTATTATTACCGCTTTAACTCCCTCTGCAGATGAATGAGTATACCTATAAGCAGCATCAGTAAGTAGTAGCAACAAATGATGATGATGATGATGATGATGATGATGATGATGGATTGATGGTGGAGGGGTATGAGAAGTAGAATTGCAAGCTGCTGCTGCTATTTGGTTGGTTGGTTGGTGGGTAAACAACGTTATAAACTTATTTGTATGTATGTTTTGAGCTACATGCTATCTTGCTACTGCTGCTATACTGCCAACAAACAAACGAATGCCATACAGAACAAATATCTCTATCTTCTCCTCCTCCTCCTCCTCCTCCTTCTACTTTTGTTCATTCCACATTTACATTGCTCCTATTCTCAAATTATTGGTCCTCTCTACTACTGTCAAGAAACGACTGAGCAACACTACTTTTCGTATAACATATTACTACTTACTTCCAAACATCTGGCATTTTGGATGAAGGTATTCCTAGACGATCATATATAGATATTCGGTCGTTAGCAGCCTATTTCCACCTCCCCATCCATGATATCAACAGCATGGTGTTGTGTCAAAAGTAGTAGTAGTAGTAGCAGTAGTAGTTAGTAGCAGTAGCAGTTAGTAGCAGCAATGATTGCGTATTATCACTGGTACCTCCTCCTCTATCCCGAACCATTATTACTACATCCTAAGAATGATGCAACAAGAACAACAACAACAACAACAACAATAATAAGCAAGAATAAATAGTGGAAGAACAAATAGAAAAAGAAGAGGCATACAACATTAAATATGCATCATCATCATCATTATCACCATCAAATCGTAGCATAAGAAGTAGTAGTAGTAGCAGCAGCAGCTTTAGCTTTGTTGTAGAAGAAGGTATAGGTAGTCGTTTTATTATTAGTCATTAATAGAATACCTCATCTTCCTTAGAAGAACCGATGACAACCTAAAAAATAACAGCAGCAGCAACAACAACAACCAAAACAACGACAATGATGATCAACACGACAACAATCAGGAGAAGGAAACAACATAGACCGTAATTATTGATTGATACCACCATCACCATCATGAATGAATGTATGAATGAATGAATGAAAAGCAAAAATATAGGATACAATACCCTATGGTTGCAAACACAGTAATACTACTACCACTACTACCTCAACGGGGGGAATTTGGAAGTTTAGATCGTCTTGAAACTAGATGTTGGAAATACGCGACGACGACATATATATATATATATATATATATATATATATACATAATACATGCATGGAGTGCGTAAAGCAGACTTAGTGGTACTAAATAGTAGAAGCAGCGCCAATAGCAATAGCTATAGCAATAGCAGGGGGATAATACAAAATACTACGTGATGAGATAGAAAGAGAGAAAGAAGAACCATAAGTTGTTGTTGTTTATGCAATGGCAAATAATGATAATGAAATACTCCTCTTCCTCCTCCCTCTGATTATCATTATCATTATCATCATCATATCCCCAGCATAACCCTCCTCCCTTGTAACAACAATTATCACCTGATTTGAGTGCTCTACTTGTGCTCGAAATGAGTTTTTCAACAATTCAACCCTACAGAAGAACAACAAGAACAACAAGAACCATGCAGTGATAATATTTAAAACCATCATCATCATCACCATCATTGTAAGTAGCAGTAGCAGCACCATCGGCTAGATCGTCATGACCAACCACCATCATCTTCTTCTTCTTCTTCTTCTTCTTGTAATTCTTCTCATTATGTGCTATTGCTAGTGGTGGTGGTGTCATCCTCATCGATCATCGTGGTGCTATTATTATTATTAGTTAATATTATTATTATGAAATATTATTTATGCAATTATTACGCAATATAGTGAATGTGAGCTGGAATATAGGGCAAAGTCACATCGATGTGTCCTTTCACGATAAATCTGATGATTGATTGATTGACGTGTTCTTGCACGAAACAGCACATGCTACTACTGCTGCTGCTGTCTCCATGGTCCACATTTAAGCAGCATCACGCACGCTACTATGCTCATAATTGAAACTATATGCCATCCCTCCCCCAATCTCTAGATTTAACCACACTATTCCTTTTCATACGTTGCTCGTATAATTTGATTAGAATACTCTAAGAACACATCTGCTTGCACACATGCACTACACATATAGATATATCTACCATACATACATACATACTACGAACCCAGGTGTTGTTCCTAACTCCTTTTCGCACATTAGGCGAACATTCTCTGCCGCATCTAAAAATATCTGATGATGAATCACACCAATATCCACACACGCACGTAGTAGTAGTAGTAGTAGTAGTAGTAGTAGCAGTAGAAGAGGAACGAATGCAATTAACATTGTTGATGTTGTTGTTATTATGACCAGCTGTTCAACGATCTATTATGTGTTGTTGTTGTTGTTATAATTGTTGTTGTTGTTGTTGTTGTCTCTTCGTCGCCCACTGTACACTAGCTCGCTTGTAGTAGCGATGATCTTTATCCCAACAACCAATCATTATTCTTACTATTCTTGTCACTCTTATTGTGGTTGTGGTTGTTGTTGTTGTTGTTGTTTTCCGACTTTTTCTTCCCCTCTGGTTATTCATCACGAGTGGGAACTGTTTCTACTATTTCTACTACTACTACTACTACTACTACTACATCATTACTATCATTATTATAGCACCCTTTTGGGGCTGCAGTTAACTTGGAGTGCCCCGACATACCTATAATGATGATGATGATAATAATAATAATAATAATACAAATCATGATGATGATGATGATGATGATGATGATGATGTTGATAAGAATTTTGGAGAAGCAGCAGCACCCTTCTCGTTTTCCTTCGATAAGATCTTGATGCAGTTCTAGGTGCTGCGATGTGAGCACTGATGTCCTGTAGCATACATACAGTAGTAGCAGTAGTAGTAGTAGTATTGTTGTTGTTGTTGTTGTTGTTGTTGTTGTTGTCGTTGTCGTTGTTGTTGTTGTTGTCGTTGTTATTGTTTCGTGTGTTGATGCACTACTACTCCTTGTTATCTACCCGATGCGAGCTGTGAGGAATCGATCCAGTAAATCATGGAGATACTGTTCTTCTCTGAAGAAAATGGATGATGATGTTGGTGGTAAAGATGTTTGTTCAAAGACTACAAAAATAACAAAATAAGAAACAATGATGATATAAGCAGAAGAGTGTCCTTAAAAATCTTGTAATCAATGACGAAAAAGTGAGAGAGAATAACGTGAGAAAGAACAACAGCACCACAGCAGCAGCACCACCACCATCATCCCATTCTACCAGCGGAACAAGTAAAACAGCAGAAGCTCAAGAAGAAGGAGAAGAAGAAGAAGAAGAAGAAGGTGAAGGATCACATTATGTGTCGTAAGTCAGTTGTGAGTTGGTATTGTTATTATTACCTTGTTGACATTCCTCTTTTATTCTTTAACTCGTGAACACCTTTCATCAATCATCAATGCTTCAAGAACGAATGATTAAAATGATGATGATGATGATGATTGATGCTAATAATATTACACACAATCTTAAGATAGTGGTAGACGAAGAAGCAACAACAGCACATGTGTATTTTTGTCACACACACACACACACACACACACACACACACACACACGAAGCACATAATCTAATGTAGCATATATGCTGCTGTAGCAATTAAAAAGTCATATCTGTGGTTTATTCTTCGCTTCTTGTTCTTCGCGTATTCTCTTTACTACTACTACTAGTACAAACTAGCACCTTCAGATAAGAGGGGAATTACTTATTGCTACTACTACTACTAGAACAAACTAGCACCTTCAGATAAGAGGGGAATTACTTTCGCTAATCTGTCCTTGTGTTGTGTCAAAATCTGACAAGAGAGAGAGACAGAGAGAGAGAGAATATATTGTTGATTGGGAAGGAGGAAGAACGAAGGGATAATGAGGCAGCTACGTAGTAGATGATTTAATATCGAGCTACTGTTGGAAAAAGTAGTATTCTCATCATTATTATTTTTATTGGTAGTAGAAATAGTAATGGTAGTAGTAGTGGTAGTAGTGGTAGTAATACGTAGCAACAACCCGGCGTAGTTGTATTGCATCATCTGTGGAATCGGGTTCATCGATCGATCGAAGGTCCATGAAACATTGTAAATACCTGGTGCCAGATAGATCATGTATAATTAACAGAGATACGATATTATATATATATATATATATATATATATATATATATATATAATATATGAGAGAGAGAGAGAGAGAGAGAGAGAGAGAGGACGTTTCTGAAATTAGCTTGAAAGATTTCGTTTTGATCCATGATGGTGCCAGTTCGAATTCCTTCGCCCGAACCTTATTGATACCAAACAATATATAATATTGAGTGCTGCATGGCTATATAGGGTTGGTGCTGGCATCACACATAATTTGAATAAAAAGATATATGTGCACACATCAGTGTTAATACTACCGCATATCGTACTGGCAACTCCCTGTACAGAAACTTAGCAGAGTTTACAATGGTATCCTGAACAGAACAACTAACATTAAAACGATAGAAACCAATCACAAAGAGAAATGCATAAATACACACACAACTACACACACACACACACACACACACACACACACACACACACATACAGAGAGAGAGAGAGAGAGAGAGAGAGAGAGACCAATATATCTATACAATGTAACATCACGTGACGCTTGAGTGAATGCCGTTATTAAATCAGATACAAATTATCTTACCGAATCCGGATCCATCCCAAACTTAATCATCATATCGATGCTTTAAATAAATGTAAAAAGTTGTTCAGAGGCCGCCAATAGCGTCGCTTTTTCGTTATAATAGCATAATCATTATCATCATTATCATCATCATCGTGTGTATCATTTATCCTTATCTTCCTATGTCCTACAACCGAACATCATACAACGTATAAGCAAAAGGAATGCTGGTTCTTTCTTATGTTACCTGACACTAGTCTGTCTTATCCCTGCTAATTGTGTTGCTTCTGCTAGAAGTAGTTCTTCAAATCTCCGTTTCGTTATTGACACCATCTGCATCTTACTATTTTTGTTTAGCGTCGATGATGTGCTCATAGATTTGATCAAGTGGTGGTAGCAGGTTTGACGCCGAGGAGGGGCCTTCCTTGCCACTCTCAACAACGATGTGTTGCATCTCATGTTGGTGGTGAGCGATCAGTTTGTTCAGAGGAAGGCGCTCGTAGCCAATTACTTTTGATCATTTCTGAACTGGATGTTTATCGTATAAGAACAATCATATTCTAAATTGAATTCAACAACAAATAAAACAACTCTTTACGCATATGATAATCTATCGGAGTAGATCTAGTGTTATTACTATCTTTTAAGTTCAACGATTCGATATGGTCCAAATAAGGCTAAATTGCACAAATTTCGTTGTCGCTACATATAAATCATCTTAATTTTAAGGGGACGAAAAATTCTTCGTAGGATTTTTCCTTTGTTCATAAATGCCTCATAGAGGTTACCCAAATCCAGTCGGCTGCCCTGTCCAAGCATCCTTTGATAGTCATGGCAACGTCTTGGATCATCTCTAATTCTCTCAAGGTAGTCATTTCTCATTTCAAGAATCTAACTGAAAATTTATTCTCTTTTCAATCGAAGAGCTGCTTCGCTGGTGCATCTATTGGATTCGGAGTTTACCAGATTGTAGAGAGCGCGGGTGGGGGTGCACGTATAAGTCCCCCACGGACGATAGCAAGGTAGTGATATTCACATAAACGAAAAAATATTTATTATGATTCAAAATTTACTTCAGAGCAGCGTTCATAAATTCAGGATTGCTGCTTTTCATATTCTTGGTAATTTTATTGCAACATTCCGAGTTTGAGAGATGTGAGCTGTCGTTTGCAGACTTATCATTGCCCGGTTGACATGGGATGGCGTTCTGCCCTCACAGCAGACACATTCTTACGAGTAACAATTCAATTTTTATTTATATCATGTCCGATATTCACCAGTGATTTTCCCCAAAATTGTTAGACCTCCTTGATACTGCTTGGACTGGTATTCTTATTGATGTTTAAACTTTGTATAACATTGCTATCTTTTATCGCATAGTTTCTTGGCAAATAGATGAAGGAAATATATCGCCTCGAATGAAAAATAAGATTACTTATGTTAATAATTAATTCAGTACATCCTGTACGTTCTCTCGGTAGCAAATTACAAGGCAGTAAATCTTGTGAAAATAATCCCAAAATGGGCCGAAAGAAATTTATTAATAGGTATAATCATCATTATTTCTCAAGATCAAAAACTTTAATTTCACACTTATTTTTATGGATTCAGGATCTGCAATATTAATTGCAGTAATGTCTTCCTCATACGTGGCAATCATGATTTTGGATAAATTGTGGCTAAATGGAATTCGTAATATTGGCACCGCCCTTGTAATATGTTATGAAGGTCATAAGATATCTTATCGACTCTAATATCACTCGAGATTTTTTGATACCATAGAGGATTGATCATCTTCACCTCCTTTATAGTGAATGAGAGGGGGGGAGAGATAGAGAGACAGAGAGAGAGAGAGAGAGAGAGAGAGAGAGAGAGAGAGAGCGAGAGAGAGAGAGAGGATGTGCCAGTTTCTAATTTTGATTGTTGCACTCGATCCAATGTATAATCTCATGATATCATCGTATGGGTTGGATGTATTACTTGATTATTCAGCGGGCTACATTCTATACTGTATGAGTAACCTTCGTAGAATGGTGATGAAATCGGAAGAAAATATGCTTGTGCGCTTGGGTACATTAACCCCAAAGTCAGCTCGGTCAATGCAGCATCAAAATCAAGTTAAAGGAAAAATTGAAGATGGGATGAATGAAAAAGGAAAATGTCAAGAAGATGATGATTGTAAAGTAATGGGGAAGGGTACTACCTCTTTGGTGGTAGGATCATTGAGAACCACCACAAGTGAAGATAATGATCACGTAACAGCAACCAAACGTGCTGCTGCAAAGGATGATAACAATAATGTCGATGGTGGTCCAAAGACACTAAAAAATCAACATGATCAACATAACTACTCCAACACTGAGCTTCTATCTTCTGTTGCTCAAGCAGGAGTTTCAAAGTGGTCTAATATTTCGCAATCCCCAGCAGATAAGGTGGAAAACGTCAAAAATGTTTTATTTACGCAGAATGAGAGTTTTTGTTCTACGGACGACACAATTGCTCCAATATCATTGGTGCAGAGTATTGCAGAAACTACATCTGGAGCATCGGCCCTCATGTTTCACCGTTTCAATCAGCAGAAAATAACTATGGAACTTCAGTACAGCGTTTCAAATGTTGCTATCAATCCCATTGCTCAGAACGACCAAAAATCTGACCTGGAAGCTCCGTCAGCCTTAAATCATAATGCTTATAGTTCCACAGAAGGAAAAACTTCAAATAATGGTGGGAAACACAACCCCTTGTTTTGGATGATGTCTAAACACAACTTCAGGAGCTCCCACTCTGAGCGTTTAAGTGACCATCAGAAGATAAAGAAAATGTGGTTCACCGTTGTGAAAACAAAACTTACCCGTTTAATCGTCTCCGGAGCCTTAATAGCATCATTTATTGTCGGTATCCTATTGTTCATCACTTCCAATCACCTGCAAAACCGTAAACAAAGTTGGTCGAAATCATACGATGCTGAACGAGACAGTTACAACATCGGCACAGACATTGGCTTCTGGGGAATGTTGCTCATAAACTGTTACATGCAATTTTATTCTGCCTACAGAAAACCGAGCCCACGTTCCAATGTGCCAGCCCTGATTCCATCCCCTGGATGACGAAAGAATTCTGATTGAATGTGGATGCTGGGAGGCAAACTTTGAAAAACACATCAGAAATTTCAAGCTTCAAAAGATGAATGGCTTTGAGTTAAATTCACAAAATGAAGTTGATCGCAAACATTTTTGATCCATCTTGTCACATCACAACATGGTGGACATTGGAACTTTGTGCAATGCTGCATTTGCACAATTGATGCTCTGCTGCAATGTTCATGTTGGATGGCGCATGCACGCGCATGTTTCGTTCACGCACTTGAAGCATTGCATTGTGATCGAACGGTGGCAGCGGAAAGTGTGCGCAGCAGGGCTAGAGGGAATGGCAGCGGCAGCAGCAATGGCAAACGATCAGATGTGTGCAATGATGAGGGTGGTTGGGACAAGTTCACTCACGCTAGCACGTGCTGTCTAGCTGTGCACGGCGGGCGAAACTGGGAGAGAGTGGGCTGCGCTGGTTGCACACGAGCTGTGGGCGAGGTTGCAGCGCCGCACTCGCGCTTACGCGCTCCATGCTCATTTTGTGCCGCTCAACGCAAAGTTGCCGCCATCACGAAAATGCATGTTTCCTTCTTTTGTGCGAACGTGCTGGCTACAAGGGTTTCTCACTCCCCTGGAATCCCGGCAGGCATGCGCGGATTCCACTCCAAACTTTCACACATGACCCCTGTGGACCATGTGAGGGCCCTAGGACCCTCAGGGAAGCAAAAAAAAATGTTTTTTGGAAAATCGAAAATGGGCAGGGCACAAACTTTGAGTGCTCCGGAAACGCCCCTGACTTCGCCTCCTTCCACAAAAACCATGCCAAAGTGACAGGTGCAAAAAGATCTTTCTTCTCTCAAATTTTCACAACTCAAAACACAAAATTGAACATTTCCGGAGCAAAATTGCGCGCGCAGGCACAATTTTTTGCAGTTTGTGGCAGGCGCAGCGAGGCGCAGCGCGGCGCAGCGGGCTCACCAGTTCATTTTTCACTGGTCAAAATTGGCACATTTCTTCTGAAATGATTCACAGTTTCAAAATGACATGTTCAAATTCGACAGCGAGTGATGAACGAAGAAAAAGTGAGCCACGATGCACACGCGCATGGTGCATGCGTGTGTGTGTGCACGTGTGTGTGTGTGTGTGTGTTGTGTGTGCATGTTGTGTGTGTGTGTGTGTGTGTGTGTGTGTGTGCATGTGTGTGTGTGTGCATGTGTGCATGTGTGTGTGTGTGTTGTGTGTGTGTGTGTGTGTGTGTGTGTGTGTGTGTTGTGTGTTGTGTGTGTTGTGTGTGAACATGCAATCAAACACCACGATGCCAGCTCTGGAGGGTTGTGTGTTCCGGATCTGCACATGCATCTTGTGTGGTCAGCACACAGGCATGACTGCATGGCACACATCCTTCAAACCATCCTCCTTGCAGCTTCTCCTGATGTGACGCCATTCGTCCTTGGCAACCGAGAACGTTGCCTCAAGTTCTCCCCAAGGACATGTCTTCCCGTCCAGCCTCCTCGTCACATGTCCCCAACCGCACTTTGGCAGAGAAATCACACTGTCGTGTGCAACCACGACTCCGTTGTGTTCATGATGCACCCTCACATGACTCCCGTTCTTCAACACAAAATTCTCTGAATTTGACATGAGGGAAAGAGGGCAAGGAAGGTTGGTGTGGTGTGCTGGGGTTGGCCCCAATGAGCTCGTGTGAAAAAAAGTTGCGAGCGTCACCAGAGATTTCACGTCAATTTCGGCCAAAGAAATCCATGGATGTTCACACATGAAATTCGATTTTTCACAAGGAAATCTTCGTTTTTGGTTCAAATCCTGAAAAAAATTTCGGCTGCCGCCGAAATGAGGCACACCTTGAAAGTCCGCGCATCCCTGCCGGGATTCCCGGGGAGTGAGAAACCCTTGGCTGGCTAGCTAGCGAACTGAACGTGACGCAGAAAGGTTTCTTTGTGCAGGCTAGCAGGGTGCAGGGGTGCGCGAACGATGATGGACACATCTGATATGGACATTGAAATTCATTGAATCGTTTTCAATGAACGTTTCAGCTCGAATGTTCCATTGATGGAAATGTTGTCCATCATCAGGTTCATTCATCGTTCATTGGGCCTGAGAGAGATTCGAGGAGCGTCATCGTTGTTGATTGGTGATGCCGTTTGTACTTTGCGACATATGATATTGTGATGTCTCAGGGCAGAAATCGGTCTATTGTGTTGTCAGTCAGTTAGTCGCGACATAGAGTAGTAAGTAATAACTGTCGTAGACAAGGGAGGGATAATAAGAAGAGGAGGAATCCGAAAGATTCAAGAATCGAATACGACCAGCGTACGAAGAGGAGGAGGAGGAGGACACTCGGAGGAATATGAAGGCGGACACAGTAGTCCACGTACTACGAAGGCGTGTGATCCTTTTGTAGGCTTGAGAGTGTCAAAAACCAACAAAGGAAGAGCTTAGAAATTTCCAAAGCAGTCTCTCATAGGAACCTCAGGCACGTCTCTGCATATCCCTTGAGGGATTTGATCAAGTGCGATTCTTCGAATCAAGAAAATAATTGAGTAGCTTCCTGATACGAACGAACGAACGAATCATGCAAAGCAATCAGGCTGCTGTCTCAACCGGTGAAAGGGAGATTGAGCCCTCTGAATTGATGACGAGCTACTCATTCAAAGACAGCGATCTAATTCCTGGTGTCGTCTAACAATCAACGATTCTTCACGAAATCGTTAGAATAATTTGTAATTGTTGATCAGAAAAACCACTGTCTAGACTCGATGTTCCGAGGAATAGATCAGTGTCAAGAAATCAAGAATCCTACATGTATTCATTCATCAGAACTTATTATTATTAATACCACCTCTCAACAAAATCAATCCACACACTACATTCTGCAACTGCATTAGGTCTGAAAATACCATTGGAAATGACTTGGATAAAAGTAGAGGGTATTTTCTTTCGTTTGAAACGTATTCATTGCTAGCTCATCGGAAACACCATTAAATTCTCCTCCAACAACATTTTTCAAAACATGAAGCGGGACTTTAAATATGGGCTCGGTCTCAACGATTGACGTGCCAGATCAAGTACTACGAATGAGTTCAATAATCGTTGATTACAAATGAATGGTCATTGCATCTTGTAATGAGTCCTTACTACACGCAGATGATGGAATTAGATGATCCAGAAAATGGAAACGATGGTTTGAGGACCCCTCCACTTCAAACACCACCGTACGTCGTAGAATTATATTTGCGGTGCAATTGATTGTTGAGCTGGATACTTCCTCTTTGTTAAATTGCAATGCGTCAATGAATGCTTCATTAGCTTGAGTAAGTTGTGCCGATTTAGATTGTATTTGAATAGTAATAATAATTTCACACAGTAATGAGCCGGAAGATATAGAAGCAGATCTTAAAATCATACTTTCAAAAAGAGCGTCGGTATTGGATCCATCTCAGGGTAGAAATAGTCATAGTGGACGTAGACTGCTGCTACTACTATGAACAAGTTATAATTATGAAATGTAAGCACAATATGTTTATCATATGATCTATCTAGATATCTACCACAAACATAAACATAAAACACACAGACACGTTTGTTCTTTTATGTATGTGTGTGTGTGTGTGTGTGTGTGTGTGTGTGTGTATAACATCCACACATATACAAATTTAAACAGATACTAATAATTATACAAACTTCCCAACAATCGAACAAAGTGATAGCATATTCCACAGAACTTTTGCGTATTTGATTGCAAAGAGGATGAGATGAAGGTAACCCATGCGTGTTTGATTGCAAAGAGGAAGAGATAAAGTTGCTACTAGAAGACATGCCGGACTTGATTGACGATGAAGAAACTAAAGTGAACCAGGAAATGAAGGCATTTCGAGAGAGAAATGTTGAGAAAGCAAAAAATCTGCAAGATGAAGTAAAGCAAGAATCTTTGAAGGAGCTTCAAGCTATGGAGGATGAAAGCTTAAACGCAAGGCTTAAGAGCATCGAGATTGCAAAAAGATTAAGTGATGCAGCAAGGTAGTAATATCAACACGAGAGGCATACAAGTACAATAACAGTTGAATTGGAGAAAGGGAGAAGACTTGGGAATGCACAATAATACTGTGATGATGGCAGGAAAGAAAGGGTGTCTGAAGAGAAAGATATTATTAAAATGTCAAACGAATATCGACGAAAAAGTATAATTGAAGCTATCGAGGCCGCAAATACGGCAAGGTGTTTAGCATGGCTAGGTTTATTTGCGTAGAAGAAGAGGAAACACTGTATACAGGGTCTGTTGTTTCGGTTGTGATGAATGTGAATGATGTTGTGCAAAAGTAGTATCAACACAATATATAAGACGCTACTATAGGTTGGAATGACATTCCGTAGGAAAGGAAACACCTCAGTCTCTTTTCATGCCTTTATACCTACTAATATTCATGGGCGGGATTCTGTTCACTGTCGCAGACGAGAAAGGAAAATGGAACATGTTAAGTGCGATGAAGAGAGTCGCAATGAGAGGAAACTAAACCAAACAAAAGTGAAAGATCTGTATGAGTTAGCGAGGTAACTATTATAGTTAAAAACCTGAGAAAAAAACACTGTGAGTACCGTACCCCAAATCATCATAGAGTGTTCAGCAAATAGCTAAAGTCAAATCGATACAGTGTTATGGTACCTTGCAAGTAATCTGATATAATATGACCGATGATGAATATTTCTTTTTTCTGGTATTTTTGATATTTTCGACACTAAAAAGGAATGAACGCTTAAGTGAAATCAAGAAAAACGGAATTGAAACCTTGAAGAGCAGACGTAATAGTATTCTCGAAGCTAAACGTCTCTATCAACAAGCTGTTATTGAGGTTGTACGTGTAATTTGTAGACAGTAAAGGGGAGAGATGCCTCATAAATTGGATAGTGAAGTAGAGCTGCTGCCGCAACATGTAATTATGATATCGATCTATGGCTACTGGTTCGGTTGGCTGCAGCTAATTGCTTCATACTCTCCGTTGATGTCGTCTCTTCTTTTGTCTTATCATCCCTTAGAACCAAGCTGAAAGAGAATATATCGACAGAGCTAATGCCAAAAATAGGTCAAACAGCATTGAGAAAGCCAAGAAACTTGCAGAAATAGCTCTGGAAGAAATAATTGTGGAACGAAAAAACGCAAGAAAAGCCGAACTTCAATATAAGGAATTATCAATAAAAAAGGCTATAGATGCTGTTTATACAGAACAAAGAAGACGAATAAATTCCCCGGTCAGTCAATCTCTTAGACATTTTTTCTGGAAAGAAGAAGAAGAAGAAGAAGAAGAAGAAGAAGAGGAAGAAAAAGAAGAAGGAGAAGAACGACAACCCTCTCAAATGTTGAGGATATGAATAAATATAAGGATATTTGGCTCAAATTTAGCTCTAAACCTAGTTATAACAGGAAGAAGAAAAGATTCGAAATAGGAGCGCTACATTCATTTGTGAGGAGGTAACAACATCTAAACATTATCCATCCATACGTTATCCATTTACACACATATCCATCAAAAATTAAAACAATATATCCAAGCAGGCACTTCGCTGCTATTAGTTACTGTGATGATTGAAACTTACTGTTCCTTATATGGATTGGCTAATACGGAGGAAGAGGAGGGGGAGGAAGAATCTTCAAAATAACAGATATGCAAAGCCTCATCACATTTATTGATAAAAAAAGGTTAACAGATTATTGGAACACGTCACCACTACAACTACTACTACTACTACTACCGTTGTCAATAATGACGACGAGGACCCTGCTGCTGAAAGCTGCATAAAATCGTCTGATGTACCTGTATCAGTGAAAATACTTCTCGAGGTATACATCATATCGTAGTTGATCAACACAAAAAAAAATTAAAACAATTGAGCTATTTACATCTACACCAATCTAAAAATAATTTCTTATTCTCCTTACGTTTCCTGACCAGATGTTGCTCTGAGCTCTGTCAATTTCAATACTTTTCCCATACTCTTCATCACCACGTCATCGTAAATCGTTTTTCTTATATCTTGTCATTTGCACAAAGACCTCGAAGAAACTTCCAATGTCACCTCGGAAATTCAAATACAAATTCGGTATTACAGTTACATATGAACACATTCACACATACCCACGCGCGTATACACACACACACACACACACACACACATATATATATATATATATATATATATATATATATCAATACTGTGTGTGTGTGTGTGTGTGTGTGTGTCACAGTTTCTTCTAAAACTACTGACTTTGGTTCTCGTATAGTATTCTAGATTCTTACACGTTCTAACCTCCCGTATTGGAAAGAAATAATATTTTGATCATAATGGTGTTTGTAAAGCTACGGGGAGTCCAAAAAGTAACGAAGATGAAAAGGGGAAGATAACAGATAGTAACAATGCTGACGATAATTTAGACATGGATTCGTTGTGGGACGATAAGGTTGTATTCTAGATGATGTGCAATGCGTTTAATCTATATTTCAGATTCTCTTTTTCCTGTGCAACCATGACGCGCTGCTACTTGAACACTAATATTCAACGACTGTCTCTTAATGCTGGTGATGTTTCCAGATTGACACTTCCAGTCTTCCGCCTTCAGTATGCCCCGATGACATCGTGCAAGATAGGATGAATCAATACTTACATGATGACGAAGATGTACCTGGACACCCAACGCTCCCCATGTAGGTTTCAATTTGGAGTAGTCATTTTCAAATTAACCCACACATACACATATATAAATAGATAAATATAATTTGTGGAGTTTCCATTTGAGGCAAACGACCACTACGATTTTGCACGGAGCAATGACATTGCAATTGGAGTTGTTGCCACTTTTGACATTTTTTTTTGTTGTTCAAAAAATCTGAAATTCAGGCCACTTCCACGCGTCTGCAAGAGAGGATGTGCCGTGTTTTTTTTCCGATGAAAGTGTGCTTAACTTTGAGGTGCCATTATAGACATGAGAGGGTTACATGGTTTTTGAGGCAAACTAGCAAAGTTACGTGACCTAATCAAGTAGCCACATGACCTGATCTCCAAAAGCCACGTGGTTCACACATGTGATGCAACATGCACATGCATTCCATGCATGTGACATTGCTGTGTCTATCATTGACAGCTACAGAGCTGGATGCATGAGTTGTGCCCAACAGTGCACATCATTTGCCATTTGACACATCAACCTGGTGCTGAGGCCACCGCCATGCTTGCATGATGGACGTGTGATGCGCATCAGGACTAGAGAAGAGCACACACGCAGCACACACATTGCTGAAAGCATCGCCGCAGATTCTTGCAGTTGCAATGCCAGAATGTGCTGCAGCACTTTCATCTCATTTCTGGCACTTTGTGTGACACAGACTTTCTGCAACACTGTGGATTGTGTCGCTCCACATCGCGTCGTGAATGAACGAACAAGCAATGCAAAATTCCAAGGCGCTGCAGCCAAACAAAGGTTGAACATTGTCCTTCATGTTGATGCTCCCATGTTCGCGCAAGTTTGACATGCATGCAGTCGACATGTGAGCGAGCATGGACTGAGGAAATTGGCAAATTGACTGTGCACGTTGTGGCAGGTGAAGCGGCACAGGTGCGACAAGCATTGCCGTGACGCTTCAGCCTGCCGCGACAAGGAATGCACACGCATGTCGCGCGACAAGGCTGGTCCTTGTCGCGGCCTAGAAACCCAATGCAATTGCATGTGACTGATGACAAGCTTGACATCTGTCAAGGGGCGGTCAAGCTCTTGCACGATGTCATCACAGTTCAACCTGAACACCGCTGCCCACTCGTTTGCCACCTTTTGCTCACTGCGCGCACATCGCACCGCACCCAGCCCCTCAATTGTGGACACGATCTCAATGCTTCACATCGGTGCTGCTCTGACTGCACGCACACGCGAGAACCACGTGGGAGACAAGCGCTTCCATCACGTGCGTGCAGCAGCGCCTGCAAGCAAAAACTCTTTGCGCGAGGACTTCTGGAACTTCACAGCATGACAACACCCTGCCAATGCTGATGTGTCATGATGGACACAGCAACAGCATGTCCATCATTGTTGCCAAAACTCAGCCAAGCAGAGTGATTGGTTTGACGGAGCACGTGCACCAGCTGACAAGTGGAGCCATTGCGAATCGAAGAGGGACGCATTCAAGATTCAAGATTCGTGTTCGTTCGACCACTTGAAGTTCATCAAACAAACGTGATGACAGACTGGCCTGACTTGGGAACAATGAGAACAATGATGAAAAACTGCACTTTCAAAGTGTGACAAGACACTTGCAGTGTGTCGAACTGGCTTCAGTGAGGACTGAAAACTGAGCCTCGAACTGACTTTGGTGGGCTGGTGAGAACTGACCAGTGAAACAAAAAGGAATGAAGAATGGCATCACTCCAGCCACTCCTCCTCCATTCCTAGCTTCATTGTCTTTTGTGCCTGATCTCGGGAACAATGAACAATGATGAACAATGAACAATGAACAATGATGACGAACCACACTTCCAAAGTGTTGCAAGACGTTTGCAGTGATCGAAGTGCAGTGCCTCGAACTGGCTTCAGTGAGGACTGTGACCAGCAAATCAACTGGCTGGTTTTTCAAGTTGGCATGATTTGGTCATTGTGTTGCAATGACACTGTGAACAATGAACAATGATGACGAACTGCGTTCCAAAACGTTGCAAGACACTTGCAGTGATCGAAATGCAGTGCCTCGAACTGGCTTCAGTGAGGACTGTGACTGGCGGCAAATCAACTGGCTGGTTTTTCAAGTTGGCATGATTTGGTCATTGTGTTGCAATGACACTGGCGGCAAAGTTCTGACGGCGCAAGACCTCCACTCTGAGCAAAAACTTCCTGAAGGCCATGTCCACACGACGATCTGCGTTTGGATCATCCGAGGGGGGCCCCAGCAAAACTTTGGTTTTGGCAGAGTCCGGAGCGTCAAAGAGTGAAGAGCAGAAGGAAGAATCTGGGCCCAGAGCCAATCTCATGCGCGAGAGAAGTTTGTTTCTCTCTGCATTCAAGTGAGTGCAATGATGGATGAGGTGGTTGACAGTTTGAACAACCTCAGCATTGCAAAGAGGACAAACTGAGGAAGAGGGGGGCAGGTTGCAAGTTTCAGCCCTGCGTTCTTCAGTTTCGCAAGTCCCAGCGCGGAGCCGGAGTTTGAGCAACACTCCTGAATTGTCATGCCAATCATCGAGATGACACTCAAACAATCTGGAAGCTGGCCTTCCAATGTGGCTCTTCGCCCAGGCTCTGAGTTTGCAGATTGGGGTGTCGGGTTTGACGAACGAGCAAAAGCTGTGACACAAGTTGCCATTGGAGGACAGAGAGGCCCTGACTCTTCGGTGGAGGTCAAGATCAACCAATTTTGGATGGGTCTGGTCCAAGTTGACCAACACGTCAAAGCCACGGGCAGATTGGCCACAACCAGCAATGCGGTGAAGAATGGACCCAGTGTTGTGACCCCAACTTGAGCGCAGAGCGTCAGCCTGATCCAGAGAAAGGTGCAGTGGATCCTTTGTCATGAATTCATCAGGTTGCTGACGCATCCTGCTCAGGAGGCTCATGAGAGACTTGTCCCAACGGGCCTGCAGACCTTCCTGGCCACACTCAGACAATGGGAAGCACAGGGGTTGGCCATGGGCTCGAATTCTGATGAACAATGAACAATGAACAATGAACAATGATGATGATGAACAATGAACAATGAACAATGAAGAAAGCGTTGATCAAAACCACGTGCGCCAGAACCACATGGGAGACAGGCATTTGTAGCGCGTACCACTACGCGGGCACAAGTCACGTGCGACAACAAAGGGGTTGTCGCGGATATAGAATATAGATAACGTAGATATTAATACAGCATAGGCACGTGGGTTCCGGCGGGACTCATGGCAGCACACCGGAAGTGTGCTGCCCCACGTGCGGCGGCATTCGCGAAAGCTTCGCGAATGATTACGCAGTGCACGATTTAATAAAAATATAATCTTTAATAAAAATAAACACAACTCTTCAAAAGGAAGCAAACGTGCCTTTCCCCCCCCCTGCCTACTTGTGCACGTAGCGCCTCGGCCTGTGAACACCTTACGCGCAACAACCTTTGGCTTCCACACACGGGAAACGATTTGACTAACAATGTCACAGCAGCTAGAAGAACAGCAGGACTTTGGCTCGCAGGCCGTGCAAGGGCACGAGCAGAAACAGGAAAGGAAGGGCGATACGGACGCTAAGGAAGGAGGAGGAACACCTCCACAGGCACCGCCGGGACCAGCACCCGGGATTAAGAAAGCAGATGCAGCAGCAGAGGCACTGGAGAACTTCTACGAGGCGGACGACGAGGACGTGGCCGCCGAAAGCAAGAAGGTCGTAATGGCATTACGAGCCTTGCGACCCAGGGCGAGCAACTACGCCAAACTGAAAGTATCGATAGAATACAAGTATCAGACACATGATGTTTGGGCAGCTATCATGCAGGACATCATGGATTACGAAGCAGACTTACCTCCAGAGTGGGCAGCTTTGTTTAGGAACGACGGGGGTCTGGGCGCCTCGCGGGGGACGACCCAGAGCACCGTCAAGCAGCAGCAGCCGGTACAGCGGAACACCCAGTTCATGTCTGTTAAAACAGCACCGGTTATGATAACGAAATACAACGGGAAAAGAGGTGAGGCAAGGAGGTGGTGGAAGAACGCTAGGAGTATACTCTGCGACTTTACCCCTAACCCCACCGAAAACGACAAGCTCAAATGGCTAGCTATAATAAAGCAAGCCATGGACCTTTACGAGACAGGCAGGACCCGGATCAGGCAGCTAGAGAAAATACACACTACAGTTAGTGGGCTACGAGACGTTGAGGCGATAATGAAGGCTTTTGTAAATGAACAGGATGCTAACTCCCTACCCCAGGCTATTAGAAAATACAGAGCAATGATGCAGCATGAGAGAGAACCTGTTAGAGACTTTGCCACGCGCTTCCAGGATATGATCGACGAACTACATGATTTTAATTACAACACAGGTGATGATCAGGCAAGGTTTGAAGAGTTCAAGTTAAAGATAAAGGAATCCACTTACGTTACGGAGAAAGGCTACACCACGATGGAGGCAGCAGTGCAGGCTATATCCCTACGCGAGCAGGAGCAGGACCGCAAGTTTACCAGCCCTAAGGTACCTGGCATAGGAAACATTAACGCTATTAAGCCGCAGCGAGACTGGTACAAGGACAGGGAAGGTAACCGACGTTGCGGATACTGCTCACGTAAAGGGAAACACACCGCTAAGACTGCAGAGACAGGAAAGAAGGACGACCCAGGATGACGATCAGGCAGCTCAACGAACACTACGAGAAGTTAAAGAGAAAGAAAGGCAGAGGACAAGGATATAACAACAGCAAATGGCAAGGCAGCAACAACGGGAAGAACAATAAATATAAGAACAAAAAGCAGAACAGTATCAATGCTATACAGCAGCAGATAAACGGAATATTAGATCACCTTAAGCAGGCGCCGACGAAGACAGCAGTACCAGCAACGCAGGACCAAGACAAGCCCATGACCCTAGACGACATAAAGAACTTAGGAGTATGCAACATTAATGACGAAGACGCTAACAGGACTATCAAAGTTGCTATGACCAAGGTTAAAGTTAAAGACAGCTACGGAGACTACAAGAAACTACCTGCCCTTTGGGATAGTGGCAGCATGCCGAAGTCCTTCATAAGCCTAAGCACAGTAAGAAGGTTAGGACTATTGGATCAAGTGACTAAGAAAGAACGTAAATATGCTCAAGCAGACGGAAGCTCTTCCATGAAGACCGTCGGTGAGCTAATGCTAAAGCTACAGATACCTGGCAGCGACGCGGAGACCCAAATCAAGACCCGAGTAGCCATGACTTTATCCATGGAACTACTCCTCGGACAGGATGCCCTAGAAAAATTAGGGGGGATCATATCATTCTACAATCACAAGATATACTTTGCTAAGTTGCCAAAGAAGTCAGGCAGGACCATCAGCCAGAACATGATACGGCTTGACGAGTGGACCTCTGAGTCAAGCGTTAATGCGTTAGAGTTTATGGACCTAGCGGACAACAAGCTACCTACACCTACCGAGCTACGGAAGAAGAACCCCGGCAAGACCATCCGACAGATAACGGAGCTACTGGACAAGACCCCCCCAGCTGATGATTGGGATATCGACAAAGGCAAAAAGTACATTAATAAAATATTAAACGAGAAGTACTCTGACATCACCAAGCCGACGACGAAGCCCTCCAGCAAGCTTACCCCAGTAAAGATCGAGCTAAAGAAGGGATACGAAGAGTGCATCATCAATGACCCAGAACATAGGCGACCGGAAGCGGACTGGGAAAAGATAGAGTGGCAGATCAATGAATGGGCAAAGGAAGGGAAGATAGAGCCAAGCAACTCACCATGGAACGTGAGACATGTGCTAGCTAAGAAACCTACTTACCCTTTCTTCCGCCTGGCGCACAACTTCATCCGCCACAACCGAGTAATAAAGAGGATCCAGACACCTACACCAAGGATAGATGACGTTATTGAACACGTCATAGGATACAAATACTACTCTTCCCTAGATAAAAATGAATCATACATGCAGACACCCATCCACAAAACCTCCCGCCCCATTACCGCGTTCTCCAGCAGGCACAGGAAGTGGCACTTCGTCGTATTCCCTTACGGCCTAAGCATATCAGGGGATGCGTTCAGTAGTCAGAACTACAGGGCATACACACATGATGGGATGGCGTCTGTGTTGTGGGTGTTTGTGTTTGTGTATGTGGATGATGACATAATATGTACCAACACAGTCGTCGCTCAGATCTTCCTCCTGGAAAATATATTTATTAGGTTTGCACACTTCGGTTTTACTATTAGACTGCAGAAGTGTACATTCCTAGCTACAAGAATCAAGTGGTGTGGATATTACCTGGAGCAAGGCCGCATCACCCCAAACCCCGAGAAAGTAGCAGCACTACAGCAAGCCCCTAAACCTAAGAATGCAAAGGAGTTAAAGTCATTCTTGCAGACTGCAGCTTGGATACTACGTAGGTTCTCCCCTACCTACGCTAGGACTGCAGCTGCTTTTACTACTGCTTACCGGAAGGAGAACTCTGTAGGCCTCAGCTTCGCTAAGGTGTGGGCCAAGGCTGGCCTTGATGCCCACTTCGATAACCTAATAAAGTTATGCAGCAACACCCTATTGAATGCTAAGCTAGACACTACTAGACCAGCTACCCTATGGACAGACTGGTCTAAGCTAGGTATGGCTGCTGTACTTACCCAAGACCAGCAGATCATACGGGTGTGGGGCAGGGCCTGCACAGCAGCTGAGGCCAAGTACAGCCCTACAAAAGGAGAGTATAAAGCCATGACTGAGGCGCAGAGGAAACTAAGATACTACCTGCTGTCGGTGCCCAGCTTCACCTTAATGACTGACCACAAGCCCCTCCTAGGCATCGACCGCAAGCTCGAAGCGCCTAACGATGAGTATGCAGCTATGAGGGCGGACACGGAAGAGTTTAGGGACAAGAGGACAGTGGTCTACGCACCAGGAGACAAGCAGCTTGCTGACTATTTCAGCAGGCTGTTCGAAAAGAAAGTCCCTACCCAGGTCACCCCTAGGGTTAACGCGATTACCTTCGAGGACGGCGACTTCCTGCCTGAGCCAGAGGAGCTCCAGCACCTTCAAGAACACCTGGATAAATACAAACACAAGCATGAGGTACTTAGTGATAGGATATATGTATACACTAATAATGTTAGGCGTACCTACGTGCCACGGCGGACCAGGGGAGCCCTTCTCTTTACCGCCCATGGACCTGCACACGTAGGAGAAAACCATATCACTGCTCTACTCTACCATTACTACTGGCCCTACAAGCTAAAAGAGATAAGGACATACCTGCGTGGCTGCAGGTGCTCCAGCTTGAAGGCGGCAGGCGTCGCCACCAAGGAGTCCAGCAAGAGCCGTGCATCTAAGAAAATCAAAGCAAGGAACTTCTTAGATATCGTGCAAATTGATGTTTATAAGTACGATGGCTATCACTACCTTACCTTCGTTGATGTGGCCACTGGAAAGTGCTGGGTTAAAAAGATTATCAAGGTCAACGTTGCTAAGAAGAACAAAGGCTTATATAAGCAGAGGCTTACTAACTGCTACCGTACCTGGGAGTCTGAGCTCCAGGCTATCCCTGATGAAGTTAGCATAAACAAGATACCAAAGAAGTTACATGTGGATAATGAGACCTCTCTTCTACAGCTACCACACCCTAATATTGATGCCTCACCTGTATACTATGCCCAGTCCAACTCCAAGGTAGAGCGACTCCACCGCACCTTGGCCAACCTAAGCAGGATAAATAGCACCACACCAGACAAGATACAAGGGTTAGTAAACGACACCTTCACGTCTGGGGGAGGTATCAAGGATAAGGAGAGGGAAGAAGGCGACGACAACGACGACGATACCGAGAGCGAAGACGAGAAGGTCCCGTACGATGGCCGAGTTCTAAAGGAAGGACAGTATGTTAGGGCCAAGGTAAATCTGAGATCGAGAAATAAACAAGACCCCTTCTGGGGTGGCGTTGCAAAGGTTACCGAGAGGAAGGGGAGGAAGCAGTACTACATCTATGATGGGAACAGGGTCACCTTGCGCCACATCAGTCACCTAAAGAATTATGATATCGGTGAGAAGCTCCTAGAGGATGTTAAAGTAAACCCTACTGTGTGGGAGCGAGCAATGCCTTGTTTAGGACCCCGACCTAAGTTCGATGTGGAATATGGAAACAATAAGGTCAGGGTGAACGACGATTGGCGCATGAAGATTGTCTATCTAGGCTACCCTGGATTACGAAATATGGAGAGGGTAGCTATGAAAATAAAGGACGGAAAATATCAGCTACTCTACCTAGCTGTTCCCGACTTACCCTTTGAGCACTGGTATAAGGTCCTGGGGGACCTTGATGCAGAGGGCTGGTATGGACACGAACCTAAGGACGAAGGTGAGTTCTGGGTAAGCGACAAAGGAGATAAGGTTAGAGAGGAATCTATTACCTGGTGGTTGGTGAAGTTCCGAAAGCGATGAAGGTCTAAGGGAATAAGGAAGGAAGGAAGGAGCAACGTGACTTGGGGGAGGTGTAGCGCGTACCACTACGCGGGCACAAGTCACGTGCGACAACAAAGGGGTTGTCGCGGATATAGAATATAGATAACGTAGATATTAATACAGCATAGGCACGTGGGTTCCGGCGGGACTCATGGCAGCACACCGGAAGTGTGCTGCCCCACGTGCGGCGGCATTCGCGAAAGCTTCGCGAATGATTACGCAGTGCACGATTTAATAAAAATATAATCTTTAATAAAAATAAACACAACTCTTCAAAAGGAAGCAAACGTGCCTTTCCCCCCCCCTGCCTACTTGTGCACGTAGCGCCTCGGCCTGTGAACACCTTACGCGCAACACATTTGCACGCAGCAGAGCCTCAACAACACTCGTTGCAAGGACTTGTCAGCACCCTGTTGGTGAGAGACACAAAAAATCAGCCGCATCCCATGAAATTGGCATGAAACAATGAAACAATGAAACAATGATGAAAAACTACATTTCCAAAGTTTTGCAAGACACTGGCATGGATGATGATGAACTGCGTTTCCAAAATGTCGGAATGTGAGTGACTTGTGAATCTGAAACAGATTCATGGAGCTCAAGAATGCGACATGAATGTGTGAATGACGCACAACACAATTGGGGTCCTGTTTGTGAATCGATTCATGGAGCTTAAGAATGCGACATGAATGTGTGCCTGACGCACATCACAATTGGACTGATGTTTACCACTACGACTCATTTGAGCCCGGTGAAGGAAGAAGGGTAGTTACATAAGACTCGAAACCTCCATTCTCCCGTAGAGAGAGAGAGAGAGAGAGAGAGAGAGAGAGAGAGAGAGAGAGAGAGAGAGAGAGGGGAGGAGGACCTTCTACGACGACGAGGAGGACAAGTGTGCTAAGATTGCAAAATTCAAAATTTGAACAAGTTTCGACCTCAATTATCAACCACGTGCGCTTCTTTGGATGCGAGCAGAAACTACTACTAGCATCAAAAACAAAAAGGTAGCTACCCCTAATACCGTGTTTTAACATCAATCTTACAACCACACAATATGTGCGCCATAAATTTGTAGGGTAGGAAGTCTGTGGTGCTCAATTCTGAAGCTTGGCTCGAATTTTGCAAAGAAAGGGAGATACTAAAGACCAAAAGCGACGAGCAGGTGCAGGATTATGGAGACTCCGATAGCGATGAGGAAGAAGCTGACCGAAAAAATAGAAATGAGGTTTAAAAAAATGATCCGGAATCTTCGATTACCTTTGACATAGTTGTCTTATTAGGGAAGGAAATCCATAGTGATGGACGCAAAGGCATGGGAAGAGCATGCAAAAAAGATTAAGAAAATGTTAGATGATGCAGAAAAGAAAAATGAAGTATTTGATGGCGGAGATTCCAATGGCAGCAGTGGAGATTTTCAAAAGGTGCTACTTAATGATTTCATTCTCCATTTACTAAAGAGATGTTGTAATATTCAGCGTCAGGTAGTTACAATGGATTCATCAAAATCACAGACAAATTCAAGTACGCTTCAAAGCGATGCCAAAGTGGAGGTAAGAATTATATTTAGTAACACTTAGCCGTGAGGGACTTTAATTTCAAGTCAGATCCAATCTGTAGTTTGTTTCACTTTCTTTCCTATTCTTGTCAGAATTTTGGAGAAGACAGTGATGAAGATGAAGACGACTGATAGCGAGCATTAGGCGTAGATGGGGATGATTGCCACTAGCCATGTTGCTGCACCGACAGGATGCTTTAACAAAACATCGGGTGCCGACAATGTGTGATCATGGAGGTGATAATATCCAGCTACTTCTGATGCGATGATTTAGACTTTCACTTGCTAGCTTGTACGCGTTATAAACAGCTGCGATGGCTAGTTTGTACGTTATGCGTATCAAGATGTCGTAGGCGGCGTTCTCGATCGTATATCCCATGATCACGATCGATCGCTAGATCGATCAACACGGCTCGCATATCGCAATAAAAGCAGCTGGGCTACACATCAAGACATGCACATATGCACAACGTAGCCGCTGCTCGCGCATATATAGCTAGCTTCGTAGCTACATTACTAGATTAGGGTGACGTACTATTGAAAGAATGCAATCATTTCATTACTCCATCTCATGTAACTGTTATTGCTAGCGCCAACAATGTCCATGACTACTAGACTAGATAAGGCGGATCGGATGTAAACGACTGTGTGAATTTTTTATTTTTAAATGTCATCGTGATGTACGTACTAGCTAAGATGCGTCTATGACTATGGTCCATACATGTCATGTGATAGAAAATTATGTAAATTATAATATTTATGTATATTATATAGCATGTATATACATGCTACATGGTATATAAAAGTATATTACGACGAGATAGTATTACGTACGTCTTGCGGTGACACAAATAAATCAACTCCAACATGTATTATGCCAGCTTGTATTCCTAGATTTTAACTTTACAAATACATATAATAACGATACTCATTCACCGTGAGATACAATCAAAAGAAGCTTAGTTCGCTTGAATCTCTGAGTTCTGTGTTCCCATGGCTATTCGTCAATGATTCTACAGAGCGATACTCATCCAACTAGAATAGAATGATTATGTAACCCAAATGTTCCTAATGAACTCCTTTAACTTCGTTCTATGTTCAATACCGCAAGGTCTTTGTTTATCCTTCTTACTATTACAAGTGTGGGTTCATAACAACGTATTTCTTCAGTTGGTATTCCTCATGAAGCCTTTCTTATGAACGTTTGTAGTGGAATGCTGTTTTTTTCCCATCGGCTTACTCTTCTTCCCTCTTACAGTTGGAGTATGAGAGCTACCTCCGACAGTTACTCTCATTATCCATGAGTCAAGAGTATCAGAAGCAAGTTTGAATGCAGAAGGGCTTGCCCGCAAAATGTTCTCTGCCGTCTCAGCACCTACCCTTTTCTCTAACTCGCTTCGCACGTGCATGACTCTATCAGATGATACCCTGAGCATGCCGGGGGATCGTTCTATGACTGCAAGTGCGTGTGATTCAGACCCTAAGGCTTCTGCCAATGCATCATAAGCATCCATTGCAGTTTTACTAGGAGCTTTAAGGACGGTTGGATTTTTCTTTATCAGTTCCTCTGCTTTATTCTCCCCAAACAGCTTCTTCAAGACCTTCCAGGATCCTACCATTGTATCTTTGGGTGAGTTAAGCACCCCTGGAGACTGTCGCACCACTTCAAACGAAGATTGTTCCCCAAGAATTTCAACGAGATTATCCCATGCTCCCTTCACCGTATAGCCAGGGGCACGGAGAAGATCAGGGTTATTTTGCACTGCTCTCAAAGCTTCAGAATGTCCCAAGACATTTTCAAGCACTTCCCATGCTCCTTGAACAGTATCTCTAGGAGCTTTCAACACTGCTGGGTTTTTCACAACTAATGCAACCGCAACTTCAGGGCCGAAGAGAACCTGCAGTGCCTCTAATGAGCCTGTCATTGTAGGCCCTGGAGCTGAAAGAACGTTGGGGCATCTTTCACATAATTCAATGGCATCCTCAGCGCCCACCAATGTCTCTAACTTTTCCCATGCTCCCCTTATAGTTGGTTCTGCTACTTTAAGGAGAGAAGGGCTCTTGCGTATGAGTGAGGTTGCTTTTTCTCTCCCAACAAATTCAACTAGAGCATCAAAAGATTTGACCATCGTCGATTCAGGTGATGTTAGTACAACACTGGTACGAGTGACAAGCTGCAGAGCGTCGTCTTCTCCAAATAAAGATTTGATTACATGCCAAGCACCAGATAGAGTTGTGAGAGGTGTGGCCAGCACTCCAGGTCTTTTTATGAGGATATCCTTGGCCTTTTCAGATCCTACAAGATCTTCCAAAAACTTGAATGATGAGCGAGCACACAATTCTGGTGCTTTAAAGACACCCGGACTGCGTGACATGACTTTTATGGCGTTCGATAGGCCAACCTGCTCAACGACAAACTCCCATGTACCTGTAGCGGTACAATTCGCAATTGGACGAAGGCATCCTGTAGGAGTCATAAGTAACTTCGTTGCTTTGCTTGCAGAAAGTTGCTGCATCATGAGATCCTGGATAGTTCTTCTGGGTTTTTGAAACTGACTATTACCATTATCTGAAAGTTGATGATGATGTCCTCGCACTGCAAGCTCTCTCCAAGTATCCTTCATAAACACTAACGAATCTGTACCCTCACATACAGACTGGTCATTGAAGTACAAACTGTTTCTATGAAGATGACTAATGTGAAATCTTCTCGAAAACGGCAAAGGATGTCCAACACTTCCGCGTCCACTTTGTGTTCGTGTGTACGCAAAGCCACTTCTTAATCGGTAAGGCTCCTAGTAAATTAAAAAATTATCATTAATTTACAAAGATATAAGCTGAATTTAGTCGTATTGAAATTGTGTGGTAATAAATTACAGCTGGTTGCATGAGGAGAAGCATGAAGAAGGCTCCAACGACGATAGGTTGCATACTTGGATGGACGACAACCCCACACACTCCATACACACCAAACATCACCGCCACGTACTATACACGCGCGAACGCATGTGCGAACGTGCACAAGGGTGAATTATAGTGTCAAGTAGGACGTATGAGAGTAGGGGGGGGTGGGTGTTGTGTTGTGTTCTGACCGACCGTCACTATCCGGCACTACCTGCTCGTAAGATGCGAAGGTTGTTGTTTCTATTGTATAAGAAATACTCTCATCTGTAGGAAATACGCAGTATCTTTTGCGCCAACTTGATTATCACACAAGATTTAGAAGAAGACGACGACAGAAATTGTTCTATGAATTATTGTTATTATTTCAAATAAGTCAGAAAATAAGTATGCAAGGAATGACCAAAATATGATTTTATTATAACAGTTGAAATCCCAAAGGTGGTTGTCCACGTTCTTGCTGCTGAGAACAAACATGAATGGTAATATTCCCATCATATTTTATACACGTACAACGATGGTGTCAATCAACAAATTTAGAAGTATTCTGCAATGATACAGGTGCTTGTTGGTGATGGGGCTATTGATTTGATGGTGTTGGTGATTGCGGTGGTGGAAAGCTTGAACTAGCAATTAGTGGTAAAATACTCGTGCGAGTTAACAATGAAAATGGGATGGCAATAATATGATGGTGATGATAATGACCAGAATTACAACGATCGTTGGAAACACCCTGCAGAGTAGGGAGCAGAAGAAATCGTTGTACGCACAAATTGCGTTGAAGAGTGCATATGAGTAGTACTGAAAGATAGCAGGGTACGAATGGCTCACTGGACCAACGAACAGAAGTGGAACTTTCTTCGTCGTTATCCTGTAGCACCATTGGATAGAGAAAATGGCCATACACTCCAAGTAATGAAACCAAGAAGATAAATGATAGCCTACAGCGCACAGCTTATTCTAAGCTTGTTTTGATAACAACTTAGTCTTCGAAGGATAGTTCGAGGTTCAGCTTTTGTACTCCTTATCTCTATACTTGGTTTTCAACAACACCTTCGTGATAATAAGGCAGCGATGCAACCCAAGTTACTGCTGTCAGGTTGTTGTTGTTGTTTTTGCTGCTGCTGCTGCTGTTTACCATCTTTTACATATTCCATCATCATCACTATCATCGTACTAAATCGTGACTGGTTCTTGTTCTCCTCAAAAGTAGAGTCCAGAGCTGCTTCTCGAAGAGGATCATTATCATCATCTTCGTCATCATCATTACCATCTTCAATCAACAGCTGGATGTTAGTCCCTGCTGGTATTAAAAGCATCGGACTACAGCATGAAGAACGACATCACGACGTTTTTGAAGAAGATGATGAAAACGAAAAGAAAGATGATGAAGAAGAAGAAGGCCATTGGAGAAGGGGAGGAGAAAATGTTGTTGTTTTCGGTAAAGCTGCAAACGAGAAAAATACATACAGAGTAGGCAGATTGGAAAATGCAGACATTAAGTTGACGGGTGCTTCATGTTCAAGGAGGTAATAATGTGATGATGTCATAATTTAGCATCTACTAAGATAAAAGGCTGATCCATAACACAATAGCGTTCATCGACTAGCCAATCACATTGATAATTACATTTATGATGATAATAATGATGACACAACTACATCGTTTATCGAGAGATAGGAAAGCAAACTAACCCTAATATTTCCCTATACATTAGGCATGCCATATTTCGAATTAGCGACAGTAGTCAGAAAGGAGGAGCATCTTCCTTCTCCTCGTCTTCTCATCATCAGCAGCAGTATACAAAAATCACGGTGACAGATCTAGGGACATCATCAGGCACATTTCTAAATGATCAACGGTAATGATGATGATGATGATGATGATGATGATGTTTAAATTTGTCGTTCAGTCACATGATCTATTGGATTCACACTTGTATGATATGATGTTAGAATCGTGATGTTGTTGCATACATAGGCTGTCCTCTTTGGTAGAGCGTGAGTTATGCCATGGGGATGTTATTCGGTTTGGCAAAGGTAGTAGTAGTAGATGTTGATGATGATAGAGGTCAAGGAATAAGAACAATGATTGTGATAATTCAAGTTAGCCATGAAACAAATGAAAACTACTCTGTATTTTATCGGTGCTTTGTGTCAAATCATAATCAAGAAAAAAACACGGAATATTTTTATACATATATAAATATATTATTCTTCGGTTGTGTGTGTGTGTGTGTGTGTGTGTGTGTGTGTGTGTTGTGCGTGTGTCTGTGTTTGTGAGGCAGGGCAGGGAGGGAGGGAGAAAGTGAAGGTTAAGGGGGGATAGAGATAGAAGGTGCCTGTTGTCTTAGACTGCTATGGTAGCATTATCATTATTTGTTTACAGCCTCTCTCTTTCTCTTCTTCCTATTCTCTGAATGTTGATTCTACAGGATCATCGTCAAGTTTTACTGTGAAAGCTCCCAAATCACATCCTTCTACAACATGCCATGATCCATATCTACATCGTATTCAAATAGAGCAAGAATATGCTCAGAAAGTCGTTGAAAAGGAGAAGAGTAGACGGTTCTGTAAAACAAAGCCTCTCCTGTTACCAAAAACTAGCACAAAAGCTACTACTGCTACTACTACTACTACTACTACTACTACTACTGGCTTCGTTGAGGACAGCAGAATAAAAACAACTACTACGACACCAGCAGCAGCAAGAGCATCAGCCGCAAGAATAAGAATAAGTGCTGGTGCTCAACGTGACTACTCTATCAGTGGGCTAGATGCTCCTGCCCCTTCGTGGGGAGATAAAACGTCGTATCCAAGAGACGGCCGCTCATACACTTTGACAAGCAGTTCGTCGTCTATAACGAGGAGGAGTGAGAAGGAGGAGAAAGAAGAAGAAGAAGAAGAAGAAGAAGAAGAACAGCATATTATTAGCAAGGGGACTGTGCTGCATATTGGGCGTCATCCTGATTGTCACGTGGTAGATTCACGCAAACGACAACGACGAGGAGGAGGAGGAGGAGAAGGGGGAGGAAGAGGAGAGGACACGAGCGTGTTGTGTATGTATGTATGTATGTATGTATGTATGCATTAGTATCAATACCAGTGGCAGTCATCATCTTAGTTAATATACTGATCTGATGGAGGAGCACATCTCTGCTGTTCTAGGAACAACTTATATCATCACTGACTACTACTACTACTACCAACTACTACTACTACTACTACTACTACTACTACTGCAGGTGTTGAGCCATACCTCATCCTCACGATTGCACGCTATAATCTCAATAAGGAGATTAGACAAAGTAATAATAAAGAGAAATAGAATCACTGCTGCTACTGTAGAACGATGCCTATTAGTAGTAAGTAAGCATATCAGAGCTGTGTATTTGTTGTAGCTTATATATTATAACTCTGTTTATTGTAAATATATTTTATACCTAGTACTAATATTTATCGTTGTTGTCGTTATTGTTGTTGCCTACTACTACCTGGGTTACACAGGTTCTTTGTATAGAGGATGCGGGGTCTGCTAGAGGGTCGTCCTCCGTTTGAGAGATAAATATGTTATTGCACACTTCTTTCGAGAATTTTATAATATTTCAAGCAGCCTGCAAGTATTAATACAACAGTATCATATCTCTTGTGTGATATCTAGACAAACGATAGTTGATGATATTCACTATGCACGTGTTTTAATTGTTGTTGTTCTTCTTCTTCTTGTTTTATAAAGGACATTTCTAAACAAAGAACGTATTCCACCACACATTCCCACACCTTTACATCCAGGAGATGTGGTACTACTAACACTTAGAGTTATTGTGATGATGATGATGATGATGATGATGATGATGATGTGTACTGTTTCGTCACAAGCCAATGATATTCTTTTTCTCGTCAAGTAAATATGCAGTAGTAATGTGGAAATTATAGCACTTTTCCGCATTATTTTTTGTTCAACACATGCTCTCTGTTATTTATCGGAGCATACAGTTACATTGTAGGACGATAAAATAAGAAGAGGAAGAAACTGAAGAAAATGATGATGATGATGATGATGATGATGACGACGACGACGAGACTGAATTTTTCTCTTTTCACAATTCTACTCTCCTCCCCTGCTTCCAATTGGGTATCCACGACCTAATCTCATTAGCATTAATTTAATAAATGTTGTTGCAGTTATCATTTGGGGTTGACAAAAGAAAAAGGTGCCTCCTCTTCCTCCTATTCCTCCTCCTCCTATATAATAAAATACTTAATGTGTCGTTGATTATTATTATTTAATTTAGTAGCGGTGGCAGTGGTAGTACTATCTGCCTATCACTTCTAAGTATTTATTTAGCAAAGGCAAAAAATGATGATTATGGCTGATGATGATTATGATGATGATGATGATGATGATGATGATGATTCTCCTTATGTTATTATTCAAAAATCATTCAAGCAGATACGTTCTCGGTCTTTTGCTAACACATGGAGAGGCAGAGAAGGAGGAGGAAGAAGAATTATTGGGAAGGTACAGTGATTCACATCGTCCTCGTCGTCATCGATCGTTTTAAGGAAGAAGGGGCAAAAGTAGATCATATTCTTGTGTCGTCTACGCTTTGATGTCTAGGATGATAATAATAACTACTACTACTACTCTTCTCCTCCTTTAAATTACGATAGGAATATGATAAAGAAAAATGGGGAGGAGGAAAAGAAGAAGATGTCACGACAGAGGCGATTAGCAGATAAGGCTGTTTTCATCACCCAGGTGATGATGATGATGATGATGATCATCGATAGATCGATCGAAGAAGAAGAAGAAGAAGAAGAAGAAGAAGAAAAGATTCCAAATTATGAGTAAGAGAAGTTTTTTTTTTATAAGTCATCATCATCATTATTACTAGTTCTGACTGAGGAGTAATATATTGGTTTCCACCTCCTTATCTACGTTTGATATTGTTACTACTACTACTACTACTACTACTACTTCTACTACTATCAATACCACAGAGTCGGGCAGAAATGACGAGTAACATTCGTCATAGTAGTAGTAGTAGTAACAATGGTAAGAGAAACCCAGCAGCAGATACTACTGCTACTGCTACTGCTACTACTACTACTACTACTACTACTGCGAAGAATGAAGAATTTGGAAGAAACACTGCTATGATGGGATCATCATCATCATCATCATCCAAAATAAAGAAGACAGGAAGGACGGGTGAAATGATAATATATATGTCAATTCATTCTTCCCCATTATTTACACCGATCCGCATCATTATGGATGCAAAAAACTAATAGGAGTAGTAGTAGAAGAAGAAGAAGAAGAAAACAAGAAATCAGAGAGACCGGATTTTTCCACCATCCAACGCATATTACTATCATCATATTTATCATCGCCACATCCTCATCATCATCATCATCATTATTATTCGCAGAAGTAAGACTTGACAAATCGTGATACTACTACTACTACTACTACCCATCACCACAGGTATCTTGGAATACGAAGAAGAGGCAGATGATATGGATTGGAGAATAATGAAGTATTCCAACAGGCTCTCAACGTATTCCTATTACCACTCAGACTATACTATTAATATGCTGTACTACTACGGTGAAACATGTTTAATGAAAATAAAGTGATGGTTATTCTCCACCGTCATAATTGATCGAGCGATTCTTTCATTCCTCTTCTTATTCCTCTTTTAGGAAACAAGATGCAAAGGCTACAAAGGCGCTAAAACTAGAAGTAGTGCTTGCCACTATATAGATAATCAATAAGGATAACAACATAAACAACCATATTTTTGGTATATAGGCTGAATTGAATAGGGCAAGAAAAGAGGCAAATACTTTGGTATGTAACTATCCCATTTCAGTATGTAATGGCTATACGATGAAGATTATATTTAATGATGATGATATTGATACAAAGTTGTTAGAAGGACAGTTAAGAACATATTTAATGATGATGATATTGATATACATTTGTTGTTGGAACGACAATTAAGTAATTACCTTTACTATGGACGATGATAGTAGTAGTAATATTCTACTTTTTAAGAAGAAGAAAAAGAAGAAGAACAAGAACAAGAGCATATATACTACTCAAATATAATTTTCCAATATGTGAATTGAGCACACACACACACACACACACACACACACACACATACGCACACACATACGCACACACATTTATATATGCAATATACGTTCGTGGAGCACCGAAACTTGGTTATGATAATATTATCCATCATCATCCTCATAACCATCTCAAATTGTCGTAAAACTGCAGATTCGAAAGCAAGCAATCTATGGAGGCATATCATATGACCAAAATCATCGTCTGGAAGAGCTGCAAAAATCAATTCCATTGAAAGAAGAACAACTTGAATGCTTTGTGGCAGATCTAGAAGAGTCTATCGAGGTGTTTAACGTTTTTCAACGCACGCAACATACAACTAACTGCTACCGCAAATAGAGAAGATATTTGAGAAACATAGAGGGAAAGAGAAAGATTATTCCAACTTGCGAATAGTAATGTGCTACTGGTTACAGGGATGATGATGATGATGACAGCCCCTGCTCTATTCCTTTGTTATTTACACTGCAGCAGCAGCAAAATAAAATACCTTCAAAGATGTAAAGAGATGAAATGATTACATTCGTGCACAATGCAAGCATTTTTCTTATTTCCTATTCTTCTTCTTCTTCTTCTTCTTCTTCTTCTTCTTCAACTATTCCATGTTGATGCTATGATTGCCAATTTCTTGGTGAGATAAATTTATCAATTTAAAACCAGGCAAATCGCCATAAAAGAGAGAAAGAGAAATACAGAAAAGGCAAACAGAAGAAAAGGGGACAAGGAGATCTTGAGATGGAATCATCATCATCATCATCATCACCAACCAAGGAGGTATCCTTCATTTACGGAGGACGAAAACAACAAAGAAATCGATGCGGCAGTACTGGTTGTTCTCCACCCTTGATATTCATTTTGAAATTTGTGATTCCTCTATTACTCCTTATAGTATTATGCGGCTGGAATCATGGTTATATTTTTATTTTCTCTCTCTTTTCCAAGAATTTCTAGTGATACTCCTTCCTTCATTACATCTCAATCATTCATATATGATGACTCGATTTGTCATCATCAGTTGACCATCCTTTGTTGTTTTATTGTAATTTATATGATGATAACAGATGATAGCGAGGAGAGTGGAAGTGGCAGTTGTAGCTCTTCCACAAGTACCAGCCATCAAATATACAAAAACCGCATGGAAAAGCAAATGATGATAAGAAATCAATATTCTCGCAACTTAAACACAAGATACGAGGATGGACAAACAGATGACCAGGAATCAAAACAAGATTATAATAAGGGGTACTACTGCAAATTTACTATTCAAAGCAGAATAATCAGAACCTTTGTAATTTTTGGTATTTATGGAGTGTTGTTTTCACTTATACAATGCTTGATTGGTATGGAAATATCCTAACGTGATTTCTATAAATCAAGATTAATTTTTATAATATCACGGAGCAATCCTCACAATCAAATTTTGGTATTATGATCAGGAAGAAGCATGGTTTGAAGGAGAATAAGCTTGATGATCTTATGGTAATGAAAAAAAGCTAGAAAGTGGTGTATACTCTCGTCGCTATGCATATATGATGATTGTAGTGTAAATTGCAAAGGTAATTGACCCACTCATTCGTTCTATTGTGATCTTACTTGTTGCTTCTCCTAATGTTTCTTCTTGTTCTTCTTCTAGTATGAACGTGAGGTTTTAATATTTTTGGAGAAACAACTGAACGAATCGCTTACAATCGAAGCAGCAGCAGTTATGAAGGCGCAACAGGAGCAGCTCCTTTCTCCCTCTTCAACAACAAATTTACCAGCATCAGCAGAAGTAGCTGCGGCCGCCATTCAATCAGCAGTACTTGATAATAATGATGATGATCATCACATAAACAATGAGGAGGAGAAGGAGGAGGAGGGCCACGACGTTGATCCTATAGATGCATATATGAATAAAATCATCGTTTCATCGCCAACGAAAGAATCACGGGGGGGTAGAACAGCAGGGACTAGAGCTAGAGGAGGCAGCAACAACACTTCTACCAACACAAACTTGTTGAAGAATATTTGGAAGCGATTGAATGACGTCAAAGATAAACTGAATCACACACGGAACTTACTCAAAACCATGTAGTAGTAGTAGTAGTAGTAGTAGTAATAGTAGTTATTGACGTCGTACTGAATAATAATGATCATGATGATGTCATGGTAGTTGTTGATGTTCTCTCACGTTGGAAATGCCATTAACATTCATCTTGATTGTTTTATCATACATAATTTGAGCATACGAGATTAAAATGGAGAAATTTTAGTATCATGGTTTTTCGATGAAGGTCCTTTCAGTCGCCATCTAGATGCATCAGTAGAGTGCTATTTGTGTTGGTTCTGAATAACCTCATCTTCCTCCTTCTATTTACATCCCCACCCCGTTACTACTATCAATCAGGGATCCTCTTGGCTTCTACTCTGAAGCACCAGAATTAACACGAAAGATTCGCATAAAAGCGGTTGGATTTGACTACACAATAGAAGGCAAAACAGGAGGTGTGGATGAAAAGATGATGATGATGATGATGATGATGATAATGATGATTGCTTCCATAGCTGCTGCTGCTGCTGCTGCTACTGATTTTGAAACCAAATAGCAAATCAGCTGCAGTAGAGCGTGCACGAGGAATCATATTTAAGCATGAAAGAACATTAAGATAGAACCTATCAATCCCAATATACTGGATGATGATGATGATGATGATGATGATGATGACGACGACCACGACGATGACATTGATTCTCTATTGTTATTTGTGAAATAGAAAATAAAGACAGAACCAACCCCCATGTTTCCACTGGATGATGCTCTGTTATCCTGCTGGTTTCATGCTGCTGCTGCTACTGCTGCTACAATTTGTATTCATGTCATCATATATTATTATCACAACTACTACTACTACTGCTACTACTACTACTTCAGGAAATGGTGCCAACAGCAACGCCAACTTTATCGACGGCGATCACAGAGATGATGATCATCATCATAGGAATGATGACTTGCTCGAATCGCACACCAACAGCTACGTGAATCGGTTTTGGAAAAGAAATAATCTTCTGCTGCAGCATTCAGAAATGAAACAAGTACCAGATGAAAATGATGAGAAGAAGGTGTTTATAATAGGCCTTTGCTCATTACTAAAAAATTGCATAATCACTAATTCTATGTATATTTTTTTGCCTTGAGAGTGAAGAGTAATACATTGGTGCTAATTGAACAATGAATTCTTTTTCTTGAGAGAAAGAAGAGAGAGTGCAAGCAAGTAAGCAATAAAAATATATTATTTTGCAGTGGTTAATCCTCTCTCTCTCTCTCTCTCTCTCTCTCTCTCTCTCTGTGTGTGTGTGTGTGTGTGAGTGTGTGTGTGTGTTTGCGTTTGGTTCTAGGATCATCATTATCATCATCATCATCATCATCATCATCATCATCATATTTCACTGGATGCGATGATATCAGATCGTATCGGAGCAACGTTTGCTATCACATCGATATTTAGAGCAAACTGAGGTTGTTGTTGTTGATGATGATGATGATGATGATGACGATGATGACGACGATGATATATGATGAGCTTTTGTCTATTTACATATTATATCAGTTGTTCAATTTTTGATGATGCTACAATGTACCACTTTAAATATGCTCCTTCTGCTTACCCTGCAAAATAAGGGGAAAGTAGAAGGGGGTGCGGGCTGAATATGGTTACAGCTGCCACGTAGTAACATTCAATGAAGAATATATATGCTGAGGAGAATGATAGTTGCATTTGTGCAAATAATGCCAATAATGATCATATTATTCACAGCAATTCAGTCATAAAACGCCCCTACCTACCCCCCTCTTGTTATTGATCAGTCGGCGCTGAGATTGTTCAGAGACTCTTCTATTGCTACTGCTACTAATCAAGCAGCTACTTTTGTAAACAATATTGACAATGAGAGACTCATGAGAAATCATCAGTTGCACGATCCAATAAAAGATCACTTAAATTCGAGAAGAATAATAAGACTTAACAATGCTGCTGCTGCTTCCAAAGCTGGAGCCCACCAAAGGAATACAACTACAAGTCCCACAGAAGGAGGAGGAGGAGGAGTGACCCTTGGCACACGAATCCAGCCAGAACAAATAGTAAATGATAACTATAATAATCAACAGGAGATCAAAGGCGGCCTTTATATTCCTAAAGTAGTAAAAATGATATTAATTAAATTAATGGAGCTGCTACTGTAAATACGATGATGATGATGATGATGATGATGATGATGATATTGATAATGGTGGTGGTGATGATGATTTACACCGTTGTTGTTTTAGTTGAATGTAGTAGTATTTTGAGTGTTTATCTTCGTGCTTTGTCTATCGTTGACTAGGAGATGGTTGACAAATATGATCCTTATCCCACTGGAAATGATGATGATAATAATGATGACGGCAATGAAGGGGCTATTGTCGGAAGGACCAAGAATAACAACAAAATGGTGGTAGTTAGTTAGTGAATCGGTGTTCAGCGGGGGAAATTTTTAACTCATTTGATGACTCCTCATACTGCTCCTATTTGCAAGATTCAAAATAATATATGTGAATATAATATATATATATATATATATATATATATATATTAATATTTACATATTAGACTGGTGGCGCTATTATCGATGACGACGATGATGAACATGAGCAAGAAATGGACGAAGAACAACAGGTAGTAGCAGCTATCCTATCCTATAGCCCTGCTCGTGATAATGGTTGTGGTGGTAAACATAATTATGATGCTGTAAGTGAAAGATGATAGAGCGTATTTATCATCGTCATCATAATCATTATTGTCATTAGGAGCAGCTCAGGCAGCAAGTTGAACAAGAATTGGAGATTTTATCTCGCCCTTTCAGTAATCCCACGGAACGTGAAGAACAACAAAGTGATAATCTACCAAAAGCTGATTCTTCATATTTTAATGAGATGCCGAAGAAGAATGAACAAAAGACTACTATGGGGATAGGGGCAGCAACAGCAGCGATACAAGGAAAGGCGTCGTCGATTGTGAGGGACAATAGAATTGCTGCAGCAGAAATGAAGATGATGAAAATGGAGAAAGAGGAAGAAGAGGAAGAATCTGCATACCTGAAGGTAGTAGTTGTTGTAGTAGTTAGTGGCAGTCTAATCAATACTCGATGATAATGATAATGATAATGATGATGATGATGATGATGATGATGGTGGTGGTGGTCGGAGTGACCATTTTAATTATAATAATTGTAGCAGCAACTTGTCATGTTGTGATGATGTCGTAGTAGTAGTGGTGGTAGCTTAGAAGGTTGTTCTTCATCCTTTAGTAGGTAGCAGCAGTAGTAGTAGTAGTAGTAGTAGTAGTAGTAAGAGGAGGAGGAGGAGGAGGAGGAGTGTCAAAAGAAGATTATTTTTATCAACAACTTATTACACCTTATTGTGGTAGTGTGTACCATACATATAGTGTTCTTTGTTGTCATATATTGTACTGACTAACATTTGTGGTCATTCATAATATTTTTAATTTTCTGTAGTTCAAATCAGAGTATGCAGAAGAAGATGCTTTATTGAAAACGTGAGTAGCAACTATGTACTGTCGTTTTATCTATTGATTATTCGAAAAGCGATTAGAGTATTCCACGTTGTTTATTACAAGCACATGCAGTTGCCACTTGTTGCTATATCATCGCACAAGCATTCATCCTCATTTGTCACATGTTGTATATATAGCACTAAGTCCATATTTTGCTTCTGTTCTCTTCCATGCTGCTTAGGGAGATACAAACCCCGGAGGGACTCAAAGGATTGGGAATATCCAGCATCAAAGATATTTTGTATGATATAATAATAAGGCTGCTGCAACATTAACTTACTGTTCCAAATATTTCTATCTCATTGTAGGGGTATGAGGCTACAACCAAAGATTCAACTCAAAAGCATGCATAGGGAATTGTATGATCGAAGCCTAAGACCAGACAAGCATGTGTACAGGCATGGTTTAGAGGTCATTGAGAGATTGATATTAAATAAAGGAAGAAGAAGAAAAAAGCTGATATTCAACCTGTTTGTTGAATGTGCAATTACCTCATTGTTCTTGTATGTGCACAACTAGGACCAAGAAATATATGACCAAGTGTTTGCCAGGCCACGAAGATGATTGGAATGATCAATACAGCGAAAGTTTGAATGCGGATGAACGCATGTGCTCTACCGATTCTCCATTCGAAATGACAATTTGTGTCACATTGTTAGCAGCACAATTTGCCCTGGTCCCTCGTTCTGAACATGTCATTCTGCCTGGAGCAATGATGAAATCTGGCATGCATAATTTTCTGTTTCAAATGTTCAAAATCTAGTGAACATGCAGATTGCTGGATGCATGTGCGCTGGGTTTCCTTGGCAATCTGATCTGTCTAGCTGTGTGCATTTTTCATTCGATTTTGATTGTCTAGTTGTGTGCTTTCTAGCTTTGCATCACCTAGTCATGCGTCAATGAAAAACGTTGCAGAGTGTTACACATAGCAAGGCACAACATGCTAGCATGCTGGCATGCAATTTCTCTTGCTGCACGCTTGAATTGTCCCAACGTGCATGTGCACACACAACAGGAAGGAGCTCAACTGATGTGCACACGTGCACAGACACACTTCACGTCTGGATGTGTGCAGCAACCAAGCAAGAGAACTGGAATGAGCTAGCCAGCACCAGAGTGGGGTGGATTGGTCAAGGAAAGTGGCTCGATGTGTCACAGGTGCCCCCAGCTAGCCTGGCATCGTTGATGATGGACATGCACACGCATGGTGAACAGTGCGAGCGTGCAACCGTCTGAACACGTGCCTGCACGTGATGTCCAGATCTGGAGTGATGCTGTGGCATACCTGTCCAGCTAGCTAGCTGTGCCCAGCTAGCCAGTCTAGCAGTGCGGGCGTGCCAGCGTGCCACGCTGCACATTCCGATCCAGATTTGGTTGGACGGCTTGATCAGACCAGCTAGCCAAGCCAGCACGAGAGCACTGGAGCAGTGCACGTGTCAGCACGCACCAGCTAGCTAGCTAGCTAGCTGGCCAGGGCGCCTGCTGCTAGGAGTCACCCAGTCACGTTGCGCGTTGCGTTGACGTGTTCGGGCGCGACCACGTTGGCACGGAAGTGCACCCTGTGCACACGGAGACTGCACACTGGCACAAGTGGTGTGTTTTGTTTCGCTTGACGCGAGCGCCAGAGCGTGCTGGCGTGCACCACTGAGTCCACCGCTGGACCTAGCTAGCTAGCCAGCTGGAGACCGCTCTGGCGCTCCAGTTTTGGTGCGCTGTGATGCAAAACGAACACGTTTGCTAGTTTGGTGGTTGTTCAGTTGTGACGTGCACGCCAGCTTTGGTCATGGTTCCATCGAGTTTCGCTGGTTCGGACGCCCGCAGCCTTGGCAGTTGCTTGTTTGCACTTTTTTTTTCCAAAATCTCCTCCAGAGCTGCAGCCATCGATTTCAAATCGTTCTTGCACACCCGTGTTGAGCAATGAACTCGAAGGTGCAAAAGTCTGACCGAAGTGCTCGATCAGCACGTCCTGCTTTTCCCACAGACCTGAAAGTTGTCTGAAAGTTCAACGCTGGAATGCCCCGGGTGAACGTGAATGGGTGAACGAATGAAGCTTTTTCAATGCACAAGAAAAAGAGAAATCTGGAAAGGAGATTGTCGCGATTGGTTGATCATGTTCCAAAGTTTCAAAGAACCCTTTCGATCATGCTCACCATCGAGGTGCAACTGAGATGGTCCCTGGGAGACACTTTCTGTGCTGCCTCAAATCAGCTCTGCATTTTCTTGAACAATTGCATAAATCCCGGGATTGAGAGAGATTTAATGGAAATACCATCAAGCTGACACCTCTTTCTGCTGCTTCTGTGCACACGCGTGTGAATCAATCTGCGGAACAAGGGCGACGATTGTTCCTTCTTTGCGACATGATGATTGTGTTGTCGCAGAAGCAGGATGCACCATGATCTTTTTCACCAGCACAACTTTGGCAAATCTACCCCTACATAGACAGGCAGGGCAGACAGCCAGGCAGGCAGAAAAAATGGGAAACGGTGTGCACCTTCGGAACAAGTACAAAAAGAAAGGGACCCTTGGAGCAGGGGCTTCTGCTAGGGTGTGGCTAGTTGAGGACAAGAAGACGAAACACCTTCTCTACGCTGCAAAATCAATTCCAAAGGTGCACATAGGTGCATTACACATGATGTTCATTGTGAAGGATGTGTCAAACTGTGAAACTTGGTTAACCCAGGCAACCTTGAACAACGATGAACGAGATTTGGTTGAACAAGAAATTAAGATCCTAAAATCGATAAACCACAAGCACTGCTGCAAGCTCATAGAAGCATTTGAAAGTGAAAAGAAAATTTATATAATTCAGGTTTGTAGATCTAGAGATAGTTCTTTGTAAAATATATGTTGCTACATGGACACACTTATGAATTTCTTTCCTATTTTAAAGGAATTAATGAGAGGTCCGACTCTCTTCGATAGATTCCTTCAAAGTTCTACCGAAGATATTACTGAATGGCATGTTGCTGCAGTTGTACAGAAAATTGCCAAGGCGTTGCACTACCTACACAGTAAGGTAGACGACTGACTGCAGATTTTGTATTACCTGCATTAATACTTTCTAACTCAGGGAATCATTCACCGAGACTTAAAACCCCAAAACATCATGTTTGCACTAGTAAGAATAAAATGTCACTTTCTTCTATATGGCATTGTGATCTGGGCAATAACAATCGGTATTAATGTGCTTTTAGCCCTCCCACAAAGACCGTGCGATGAACTCACTAAAAATCCTTGACTTCGGGTATCATTTTGAGTACTTATCTTCCAGATTACTTCATGATGAAATCCTTGCGTGTTATATCAGATTTGCGAAGAAATTAACCAAAAAATTCACTCATTCCTCGCGAGGAACCCCCCAATATGTTGCTCCTGAGGTTGTTTTTAAGAACGATAAAAACAAAATCGAATACGGAACCGGGTAATTGCTTTATCTCTTTTATCTATCACTTTTCGGATGTACTAGAATTCACCACTTTCACAATTTGTCAGCTGTGATATGTGGTCACTTGGAGTGATCATCTATGAGCTCATGAGTGGAATCTCGCCATTTGAACGCAGAAATACACTTCCTGCCTTTTTTAAACATGTAAGAAACTTACATGATTCGATGGTTTTCTCTTAGTCATCCATATTAGGTAAGAAAAACAGAAATTCGATTCCCACGAAGATATTGGGAGGGAACCTCAAAGGAGGTTCAGCAACTTGTGCTAGGCTTAATGGAAAAAGATCCGTCGAAAAGACTAACAGCTGAGGAGGTATAGTTGCAATTGTGTTTACTAAGAAATGTAACATATTGCGTCAATCAAAGGTAATCAAGCATCCATGGGTTGCAAAACATTGTGAGGAATATGAAATCTCCATGACGTCTCGGCACACGAACAAATATCGCGAATTTAGCAGTAACAACAATCGGGGACGACAAGTCAAAGCCTTGGTGAGACCTTACTTCATAAAATTGTCATTTAAGTGTGCTTTCTTGCTTTCTTGTAGTCGATCTGCAGAGTTAAGCACTTGATAAATTTCTACGTATAATGTTGATCATGACACTCAAAACTCAAAACAGATCGCTGTCGATAAGTTTCGAAGAACTGCTAGGGATCTAATCCGTATAGGACGATGGGTAAATACGACCTCTACCATTCCTGCTAAATCACTTCTTCTTGATAAGGTGAATGATCCCCCCTTTTTTTATAAATACAATTTAGCGTGAGTCCGTAGACACGTTGCTGAAAGGGGTCACAGAGTCTGGACTTGATATAGATCTGAAAACAATCATCTTCAAAAATTTGGACGATGTTCGGCAATTTCTATGGCATAGCAACACTGCCCAAAGCACATCCTCCGGAGAGTACGATGATAGCGAGAACACCTAGTTCCTAATCTTGAAAAAGGATCCCAATCTTAATTGGATGGAGTCACTCCATTCTATTTCAAAGAGTTTCCAAAGCTGTTTCATTGTTCTCATCACGTCGTGTCAACATGTATAGCGCATATCATTCTCTTGAAAATCATTTCCTCAATTTTGCTTGACACAGCGCGACACATCTAGACATGCATGCATGAATGTCAAGTCAACACCGCGTGTGGGTTGTGTGAGTGCATCATTTTTCAATCTTCCATTTTTTTTCTGCACAGTGCACATCCGCATGCATCATCATGACAATCACCAGCACCTTTAGACCTGTTTTAGCCCCGCTAGCTAGCTAGCCGCTAGCCCGATCGATCACTGCATTCTTGCATTGCAAACAAACATGGCATTCCAACTGTGACAAAAGCGCAAACGCACTAGCGCAGTGCTAGAGCAGAACGGCCGGTGTGCATGTGCGGCAAATTCAGCAGTCTGGCTAGCTGGCAGTCTAGCAGTCTAGCAGTGCCAGCTAGCCAGACTAGCAGAGCTAGCTAGCTCTAGAGCTAGCAGAGTGCAACACACACTGGCACTTTCGAATTGCTGGAGCAACAGCATGCATTTGAAAGAATGTGCTTCACATCATTCATTCATTTCCTCATTCATTTGAGTCAGCACACCTGCTAGCCTGGACACTCCGATGCTCCTTTCAGGTTCCCTCCTTCCATGAACCAACCAGGTTGTCAAGTGTCACGCATAGGCGCCAGCACGCTGGCTAGCCAGCTAGCTGCTAGCTGGCACGCTAGCACGGGACGTCCAGACGTGGCAACCAGTCCATTTCCCCAATGAGTGGATTCGTGGAGGAGTGTGGAAGAGTTGGCACACTTCATGGTGAAATGCCCACGTGCTCTGCCACAACGTTCACGTGTTCGCATTGTCTGGTTGTGCCAATTGAGTTGTGTGCACCTTGAACCTTGAACCTGAATCATTCGTTTGCTCATTTTTCAATCAAGAGCTCATCCACACATCCTCCCCGTTGAACACTGAACATTGAACTGAGCATTGATGCAAAACAACGTGCGCAAGAACCACATGCTGCATGCCAGCATGGGCGCCTGCAAACAAAAATCATTGCGAGGACAATGAACAATGAGAACAATGAGAACAATGATGAAAAACCACACTTCCAAAGTGTGACAAGACACTTGCAATGATGTGCGAAATGCAGTGCCTCGAACTGGCTTCAGCTAGTCAGTGAGCACTGACTAGCAAACTAGCGGGATTCATGCAAATTGGCACGTACCAAACATTGAATGCATCACAACTAGCAGCCAAATGACGACGACGCAAAGCATCCATCCTGAGCAGGAACTTCCTGACAGCTACGTCCACACGGAGATCAACGTTGGGGACAACCGAGGGGGCGCCGAGCAAGACTCTGGTCTTGACAGAGTCGGGGGCATCAAAAAATGAAGAGCAAGCAGGAGATGCAGGGCCGAGAGCTGCTCTGATGCCGGAGAACAATTGAATTCTCACAGCATTCAAGTGAGCACAATGATGGATGAGGTGGTCAACACTTTGAACAAGCAAGCAGCTTGCCACAAAAGGAAAATTGATTCAAAAAATCATTTTGAATTTGCTGAAAAGTGTCCTGTATTTCTACTTGACGACACAAGATCCTGGTGAGAAAAAGTACAAAAACATTAAGAACAAGAATCAACAACGGTCTTATTACCTACCGCCCTTGTTCTACTTCTGCAAGCTAGTAAAGGAGGAGGAGGAGGAATTACCTCTTGCTACAGCAGGGAAAGATGAGCGAGGGAACGGAAGGAGGAGGTCACGGAAGAAGGAGATTCTCTCAGGATAAACTTCAATGCGCTGAACCCGCTGATGCTGCTGCTTTAGTGCGGGCATATATAAGAAAGTTACACGAGGAGGAGATTTACGAGATTGACATCCCCCCGATACCTGCTTCAATCATATCATCTTGCCAGTCCGACCAGAAATCCTGCGAGATAGTATTTGCTGCAATGGACTCTGATGACCTACGGAAAGTCTTACAGCACGGTAGATCCTTATTCACGCTGAGATTGAGAAGAAGCCTCAATGAATTCTTTGTAGGAATCCTGTACCGGGGAAAAGTGACCATTCTTGTTTGTTTGCTGAAGAAAGCAGAGAATATACGGTATTATTTCATAACATTATTCCAACTATATAATCACTACTATATTCGTGTTCTTCTTATCCCAAAGTTCACATTTGACACGACGACAGGCAACTTTCCAATGTGTATAAGCATTTCCAATATCTTGGTATTTACGGAGAAGACTCAATAAAGAGCACCATCCTCACCGGAGCCCTCATACAGGCTATTGATCTCTTAGTCAACAGATTTCGTGGTAAAAGCGAATATCCGTTGGTATTGATAGACACCCTCGACTTCATCTTATGGCTTCTTGAGTCTCCTAGTGGGGCAGAGGGGAGAGAAGGAGGAGCAATTGAAAGCAAAGGAGAAGGGGAGGCGGCTGGTTTCAAGATTACCGACAGTGTGACTACCACTAGTCTGGTGGATTTTCTCTTAAATGAAATAAAGGAGGTTTATAACGAGTACTTCCCTGTGAAGGGTGGGCTGAAAGCTTCGGCTGCTATACTGATTAGGTTGCTCAACATCTTGCAAGGATTGTCTTTTTCAGATAGTACTGGATATCCCTTGAACGAATTGTTAGAAAAATCTCTGAATGTCTTAAATACTTTTCTTCGAGTCCTTTTGGGTGCGATAAGTGGAGCGCATAAAAGCTTTTGGGTTCTTCAGAAGGGAGGAGGGAAAGTAGTGGGAGAGGGTGAGGATGATGCGGAAGTGGGAGCAGCAGTAACAATACAGGATCAGTCGATTTTAGTGTCTACTCGGAACAGCTTGCTGGGCACATTGTGTGGGTTAATAACGAATGTCTTACGAGCGAGTGTGTTCGAATCTTCTTCTCCATCAATTGAAGAGAAGCAGCCCAACATGATGATGTCAGGGAAGTTGGGGATCAACCTCATCGCACTTCTTAAATTCAGCTTGGAGTACAAGGAGGTTGCTGGCTAAGCAGCTAAAAAACAGCAGTATAGATCTATTGGCAGATGATATTTTCTTTTTACGTTGTTATGTTGCTTATTCGCAGGTACCTGAATCGCTGATGAATTGTTTGAGGACAGTTCTTCTCTACTTTAATCGGGAAAGAGACGGGAAATTAGAAACACAAGTAGTAGTAGTAGTAGTAGTAATAGTAGTAATAATAGTCATGTTTCTCCCTTTTTACTTCACTCACAAGCCATCTTCCTTTCCTCTTTCTCCTCTTCCTCTTTCTTCTCATCATTAGACAATGCTTGAATTACTTCAAGCTATTCAAGACGAGAATCTTAAGACCCAAAAGGTGCACTACTACTACTATTACTCCTACTACTACAACAACAACTACATAACAAGTATTTCGAAGCCTAATGCTGATAGCACGACGAATGGGTAGTACATACATACTTACGCAGCAAAGTAATCACTGACTGGCCTGTGCATCATAATCCACCTTTGGTAACAATTATAATGATAAAATAATCCAAACTACTACTATCAATAACTTTCACTCAAAAGGTCGCCTTGGCAGCGGATTATGTTTCACAGTGGCTTCTTCATTCACGACCACCAATTCGTTTAAAACTCAAAGTGCTTGACACCGTAAGAAAAGTGATGAAGAAAAGACATAAGATGTTCCGTAGAGGCAAAATCGAAGCTCGGGCGCATTATGTGTTGGTTGCGAGCCTATCAAGAGTAGTGCATGGTGTTGTCCTGGGTGCTATAGACATCTCTGAGGTGCTAAGGAGCGTCGATGGTAAGGAGCTGTTGCTGGAAAATTTACGTCAGCTTCGAAAGGCTTGCAAGGCTCATCAGGTACATTTATTATGGATGTATGATGATGATGATGATGACGATTGTGATGACAACGACGGAAGAAGATAACCTACGATGATATCCACCTCCTTAATGATAAAGCATTGCTGCTACTGCTTATGTTACCTCTTGTTGTTGTTGTTGTTGTTATCAGAGATATTCACTGTTACTTGTTGTTGTTATGATGAGAGATATGCACTGTTACCTCTTCTGTTGCTGTTCTTGTTATGATTAGAGATACGCGCTGGTGGTGGGTCTGGCTGCTAGAATGGTAGAAGATCCCATACTCGTTAACAGCATCTTACAACAACAACAACAACAACAACAACAATGCTTAGCGGAGATTCTGGAGGACATATTACACAGTTGTAGTAGTAGTGGTAGTAGTAGTAGTAGTAGTAGTAGTAGTAGTAATAGCAAGGATATCAAGGACGAAGAACAATCTACTAGGGAAAATGATGGTAGCTGTACCAGCAGTAGAACAAACAGCGATGGCACTTGTAAAAAAGAGCATCATCACCAGCATCATCATCATGAGAATCATCTATATGAGACTCTGGTAGAATTACTACGGCTGTTTAAAAACCTTACTTCTTACCAAAGCAAGGATCTTACACGAAGACTCATCCAGAATTCTTGTTTTAGAAATTTGTTCGTTATTTGTGCACATATGGTACAACAGCAGAAGAAGGCAGACACGATGGAGAGCAGGATTACATTGCTCCTCCTCCCTCCAGAGAACCAATGTAATCGAATTCTTTCACAATATGATGATGAATACCCGGATCTCAGCAAAGCTCTCGGACAAATAATGGCTAGACGACAGAATGAAGAAAAAGAAGAAGAAACGAATGATGATGATGATGATGATGAATACGGCGAAGAAGAAGACATGAAAGTGCTACAACTACTACCTCGATTGGGATGTTTCAGGGAGTTGATCTCCTTCATTGCTTCTTCTTCCGAACAAAAGCAGCAGCACTTAGAATCTCTTCTCCTTGATGATGATATTAATACTAAACACAGTAATATTACTGATAATGCTGCCGCCCTTGGCCGACGACGATATCAAAGAAGAGAGGTTGCTATACTACAATTCTTAGCAAAGCACATACTACGCAATCTGGATCGATTGTACCCGGAGCTCCCTGCAGCTTTTTCACTCATGATAGGCGGTACTACGGCTGCTGCTCCAGAAATGGGAACCTCGAAGAAGAGGGAAGAGAAGGAGGAGGAGGAGGAGGAGGAGGAGGAGGAAGAAGAGAAGATCCTATTTGAGATGATGCCTCCGATTTTAACGGAGAGGGATCTTTATATTTCTACGCCGGTGGCTCCTAAAAGGTTGGAAAATATTCGAAATATTGCAATTCATCGCCAATTATTCGTTCAGTTTTATGAGGAGAAAGAGGAGAAAAATCAACTCAGAAAGCAGCAAAAGGAGGAGGGGAAAGATAAAGAGTTGGACGAGGACACTGTAACAGCAACACATAATGATAAAGAGAAGAAGAAAGGGGATAATAATGATGATGATGATGATGAGGATGATGTAAAAATGAGGAGTTGGAAAGATGATGGAGATAGTCAAGTCAATACGGAAGAAGCAAACAACGATGGGCTGGATCATAATAAGGACAACAATCAAGAGAAACATCAACAAATTACGACAACTGGGCTTGATATTCCTAGCAGCCACCAATCAGAGGATGACGAAAGAGCGGAAAGGAAGAAACATAGTAGTAGTAGCAGTAGCAGCAGCAGTAAGGGAGGACAGAAGAAGGAGGGAGATCTGAAGAGTACTAGTACTACTACTACTAGTAGTAGTAGTGCACAAAGCAAACAGCCTCGCAGACCACCTGCTGCTGCTGCTGCTGCCAATTTAAATGAAACCGATGTTGGTATATATGATAATGATGAATCATATAAGAAAAGTTTTTCTTTCAAAGACGTACACAGCGAACTTCTGATGAAGAGGAAGAGAGTAAGAAGGGGCAAAAAGAGGAATTCTATACTAAGTAACACTAATCCTCTCGCGCTCGATTTAGTCGAAAATGAAGGAGAGGGAAAAGGGCGCAGCACCTCCTTCTCTATTTTGCTTTCATCGATACCTAAGGATTTTGATCCAGCCAGACGTTTGTATCTTGAGGACACTCGGTTCGCACTTGTGAGGCCATTTCACCACGAAAACCCTCCCACTACCAAACAATCCTTCGATGATTGGGCAAAGACAAATTTTAGGGGTAAAAAGAAGAATTTCTTCAGCTCAAAGAAACTCAAGGTGGTGCCTGAGTATCAAAATACAGAAATTCAAAAGCGTATTCTCAAGAAACTCCAAGCTGAACTCACTCACCAGGATATGGGAGCGATGAATGATCTCGCACGCATATTCTTCAAGCTGCTCATGAGCTTTCAAAGTGACGCCCCCTCTGTTCGATGTCCAAGTGAGAAGATAGAGGATATTCAGAGAAACAAGAAAAAGAAGGGGTGGACGAAACACCACTCTATGCAAATCACAGATGAGATCTTTGCGCAGATATTGAAGCAAACGAGAGGTGAAGTTGGTAATAATCAACTCCGTAATGGGTTTATCGTTCTAGCTTTGGCCTGTGCTCAAGGTCTTCGTCCTTCTTCTACTTCTTCCAATGATTTGGAACAATGTGTTAGGCACCATATATGGGATGTGTACCATCAAAATGAGCAGGATTTCTTGTTGCAAATACTATGCCGCTGCGCTTGGAATGCACTAAATCAGAAGAACCCAAACTATAGCCTCCTCAAGATTGCGAAGATCATCGACGAGACAGTGGAGAGGGAGAGGAAATTTTTAATTTTCTTCAAAGTATTCATGAAAAACAAGTATCGTGACATCGTAGAACTCCTTGATGGCGACAACGAACGCCATATAGTCAAGACTGGGCTTTTGTATAAGCGGAGCAGTAGCAGGGGGAGAGGGGATGGCAAAATCTCAATAGTAGGAGGAGGAGGAGGAGAGATCATGAGGAGTAATAGAAATAATCCAACCGGGGTAGCCACCAGTCAATTTCACCTAAGAAACTTCAAAATTGCGATTGAGGACACCGAATATTCGCATGTTCCCCAACCACAGTGCGTTCTTACCTACACCAGCCTCGCTGATAGGGGGAGGAAGAAGATCAAAAGCTACGCAATCCAACGCAACGACTTGAATTTCAAACTTAAAAGCACAGAGGACAACAAGAATCATTGGAAAGTAATCTACGTTGAAAAAAAAAATCTAGAAACAAACATTAAAGAAACTTTCGAGATAAAAGGTGAAACAGACGAGGAAACGCTGAAATGGTTCAAATTTGCGAAGAATGCTGCTTCGATTGCACACGGACGGAGATTGATTAGGAGAAGATTGGGCAAAGAATTAGAAATTCCATACCACAAACTCCCATCAAAGGGTAACAGTGGGGGTCTTGGATGGGATCTTACACAGCTTCTACACTCGGAAACAATGCTTCTTGAGTTGTTGGCTAAAGGAAGGTTTGGGGGACATCTTTCCTTTGAAGAGGACAAACATGTTGATATTGAGCAAGTCGGAGTACTTGTAATTAGGATTACATCATCATCATCGTCATCTTCAGAGGATATCAGGATTGATGTACCACCATATCGATCAGTGATCATAGGGTATGGCCAAAGAGCTCGTATACCGATCTGCGGTACACATCTCAGGAAACGCAACGAGGATTTCAGCAAGAAAATATTAATAGAATACAAGGGAGAGAAAAGAAAGTTCTGGACTGTAGCTCAAGTTGTAGATGAAATCATTTCCAAGGGCAAACGAGAGGAGGAGGAGGAGGAGGAGGAGAGTAGTGGTCATGACACCAAAGATGGATCCCATCGTACGACATTACGATTCAAGCTATTTCATAAGAATTTGGGTCTTCAATTGCAGTGGATTTCTGGTACAAGAGTCCGCAATTTTGAGAGGCCTGAAGTTGATTATGGTGGTGCTGCAGTAGTAGTAGACCACAAATCAAGAAAGAATATTCAAAAAGAACAAGAAGAGAAAGCTCGTAAAAAAGCAGCAGCAGCAGCAGCAGCAGCAGCAGCAGAGTTAGAGAGGGAACGAAAGAAGAGAAAAGAAGAGAGTGTTGCCAGATCTTCGCCCCCTCCATTCTTCTCATCACAGGACGCTAATGAGGTTGAGTTGAAGCGAGGGGAACACACAAAGTTCATGTCTCGAAAAGTTGGGTGGCAAGGAGGCATTGTTACCGACTACTTCACCTCACCTCATGCTGATGCTGGTAAGTGGTTTCAAATTGAAGTCTCCAAAAAAAGTGATATAGAAGATATGGAAGTGTACGCATTTGACCGTACCAACACTGCCTTCGGAGGAGATGGCACTGCAACAACAAGAGTTGTTAAGATTTCTCAAGAAAAGACTCTATATAAATACTTTTCGAGGTACCAGTATTTCTCTCGCCAATCATCATCTGATTTCTCCACAAGCAAGACTATACGGGTTTTATTCACAGTATCGTTCATTGCTTCTGACCTCCACGGAACTCTTAATAAGATTCGTCGCTCGATATCAACATTTTGTGGCATGGAAGAATCTGAAGTGAGAGTACTTGATGCGGAGTTAGGATACGTGCACTTAGAAGTGGTGTTCCAACAGGAGGGTGAATACCAAAAGGCTGTGGATTTATTTCACAGACTAGCTGAACCAAATACTTTCTCAAATCTCTTCCAAGGCTTCTTCAATGAAAGCCATCATCGTCTTCTTGATGTGTCCAATGTACAACTCATCAAACACAAAAGCATAAAAATGCCCTTACCCCGTCTATCGAATAAATCTCTGCGAAGAATAAAGAATAATAACAAGACGGGTGATAAAGCAACTCAAGGTAGGGGTGGTGCTTCAGATGATATTATAAGTTCAAATACCGAGAATATCAACCAATTATCGAAGCTACTGCTTTTGGGGCATTACGACGATGCAAAGATAAACTCAGGTAAGAGAAGAGGATCAAAGAGGAAGTCGAGGAGGCGTGTGATGAAAAATCGAGAAAACCAGACAGTAGCTGAAAACAAAAATCTCGTCCACATGCTAGGATTTGTGCAAGAGGTAACCATATATATATTGATTCTATTATAATTTTTTCCTTCGTTAGGACGAAAGTCTGATTGATGATTATTGCAGGCTTTGGAAAAGCACTGTGACAAGCTTGAAACTACTAAGAAGCAAGTGGGTTAAGCTGCTGGATATATAATAGCGTTGATGGGCAAAAGCTTCCTTGATTCATCCGAATCGCTTGCCCCTGCTAGGAATAATTAACGATGTTTTGAAATTATTACAGATCGATATAGTTCCTATTACTACCATCGCAATGAAAGAGTAGTAACGCAAGTATATGTCTAGATGTCCCCACGTCCCGCGCAGCAGACTATGTAGCTAGCAGCGAATCTATTGCATGATAGCCGCGTAGTTGCTAAGGTCAGTGTTGCACACGACTAAAAATTAACATAGCGCTGCATCTTCTTCACGCCACTCTAGCACTGTGCATCACAACGTGTACGATGCATGTCAACACACAATGACATCGGCTATTTGCTAGCTAGCTTGCAGACACATCGCACATGCAACATTGTACATGCACACTACTAGACTTGCACTGCTAGACTGCTGTGCTGATTGATTTGCATGATGAATGGATATCCGATGCAAACAGAGCAACGCACATGAAGACTCTCGGGTTCACTCGTAGTTCACTCCCTGCTAGCCTGTCTCGGATCACTGGAGACAGTAGACAGGCTCAACCTGCCTAGTGTTGCTACATCATGCTAGCATGCGTGGCTGGCAACATTGGCAATTTCAAATTTTCGAGAGGACTGTGCTAGTGTGCACTGCAGCCGAAGCTTAGCACGCACGATGCGCAGTCCAGCAGTGTGCAATGTCATCGAAGATTTGGATCATTTGCTTTCTTGACCATTGCCACGCCACACGTCACCGCTTGAGGAACCAGCTCACTGCCACAGCAATGCGCGACGACAAAACAAAAAGATTGACATCTCTAGATCTGATGAGAAGGAACTGCAGCGCGAAATGCGCGACATTGCAGACCGAAACAACATGCATTTGATTGCATGAAACACATCATGGCGGAGACCAATAGATTCGACATTACATGCGCTGTGGCCGCTCGCTGCATTGCTAGATTGCACAGCTACATGAGGATGACCATTGAACAAATTTAATTGATCAACTACATTCTTCTTGTACTAGCACAATTTCCAGTGTATTGACAACGGACATCGTATGCTCTTGCACTATGCATTCAATCTATCCACTCGCCATCATGATGATAACGCTACAAAAGTGGTCAGCACATCGCGTGATGTTGATATCGCTACATGTATGTGTACGCTGATATACGATAACAACGACGAGGCACAACATAAGCGCTGTAGCCGCTGCTTTGCATAGCTACATCAGGATGACCATTGAAAGGATTTAACCACTTCATTATATCCGTCTAACGATAACAACGAAGTCAGGAGTATTTCATTTTGATGACCAGCATTATAACTAGATAACCACATCTCGGCATCATCATCATCATCATCATCATCATCATCATCATCGTCATCATGTGCACGGTTTGTTTGTAGACCGCTCTATGACTTCGGAAGGCCTTACAAATGAATAAGTATCCTCTCCATCCCACACTATCGTCATTCGTTTTTTATCGATCTCTGTCAGTTGGGAGGTGAAAAGCATTTCAAAATGGAAGAAGCTAAAACATAGTATTCCATGATTGGGGGCTGCTTTGGAGCATGCATTTTTCCAATGATAAAATTGCTCTAACTACTCTATTCTGTGATATAGTGTCGTTACGTCAATTGTTTTGCAGATGTGTATTATTCACCTAAGATTCTTCCAGGGTATTTGCTCCCATCTTCCCACGTTGCAATAACAGTAGTTCCTACCGAGCACTACAGAGGGAGGAGGAGGCAAAACAGTAGAATCGTATCATCCCGTTAGATTTTGTTGCGGCTGCTTGTCTGTTAGCGTTTTTCGCCATCACAACCACAATTCTTAGTTAGTACAGAGACGATCACCGCTGATGTTCTTTTCCTCTTCTCCTTCTTCTTCTTCTTCTTCTTCTCTTTTTTCACTTTCAGATGGCTTTTCATTGGGATTCCTGTGTTAGGCAAATTAGCAGCGGCTAACGACTGTAACCAATTATGATGATGATTATAACCACAAATGTTTGATCCAAGCAATAGAGTACGACGACGACGACGATGATGACGACCACGAAATTACTTGCATTGTCCGACTCCTTTAAACGGCCTAACATAAACTCTTCATATGCATCGGAGTGCATGTCTTTAGGCTGGACATCTGAACCATAATTTCTGACAACATGACAACAATCACACACCAGAATGATGATAATAATAATAGTATTAATAATAACAATATATGTGTTAACAGAAGAAGTGTAAGAGCTTTGCTCGGTGAAACGCAAATGAATTATGACTAATGTTGAGATAAATTTCGCATAAACATCATCTCGTCCACGGCTCCATGATTTCTTCATGTTTTCAACGAATGCTACAAACATGTTGTTGTTGTTGTTGTAGTATTTGTGTGCAGCAGCAGCAGCACAATGTGATTCATTCGATCTAGTAGTAATAGTACCTAAGCTGAACAACAAGCGGTGGTTCAAGCACGTAGCTTCTAGGATCAACAACAGCCTCTTCTATCTGTAGTTTCAATGTAGTATCATCACCATCATATATCATCATCATCATCATCATCATCATTATGTATCTTCCTCCTCACCACCATCTTCATCATCACGCATGCATACCTTGTTAGCATCAAATCCCTTTGGAGGATTGGAACTAAAACAAACAATCAATCGATGATGAATGTATGTCGTCATGAGATCGTTGAAGAGAACGAAAGAAAACAAGAGATTCTAACGGATGTGTGTGTGTGTGTGTGTGTGTGTGTGTGTGTTTGTGTGTGGAAAAGCATACTAGTGTAAGGAAGTAAGTAAATGTTCTCACAACAAACTTTACAGCTGTCGTCTATTTGTTTGTTTCTGGCTACTTCTGGTAAAGTGATGAAGTGATGAAAGTCATGATGAAACTACTAAAAGCAGTAGTAGTAGTAGTAGTAGTAGTAGTAGTACCCTGGAGGCTTGTTCAGGGACTGAAATGCTACGAAGCTCGTCATATGAGTGTCTACCTGTTGTTTGTGATCATTACCGATATACTCACAATTGTAGTATCCTCATCCATCCGCTATCATTTTTATTAGCTATAATGATTACCTGGAAATAAAGCGGTATTGTGACTTGAAGAAGACGCTTTGCTGCCTCGTAGTTAACAATATATGCAACTGTAGTTCTGGTGTCGGCGTTTGCATATTGCACACCAAGACCTACAAAACCTGATCATGATGAAGATGATGGAGATGATGAAGATGATGATGGAGATGATGAAGATGATGACCGCGCCACATTATAATCATCATCATGCATGTTCTTTGTCACAATAATAATAATAATAATAACCTTGGTCTGGATGCCAGAATACCCCATCTTTTACATTGAGATGGGCAAGATAAATCACACCCCTTAATAGTAGTAGTAGTAGTAGTAGTAGTAGTAGTATTTCCAGAAGCAACAGCAGCGTAAGCATCACCTCCTTGTCACGTTTAGTATAACGATGATACACAAAGTACACAAAGCACACACTCTCTCTCTCTCCTATCGAAAAAGTGCGGTGATATGTTCTTCTTCTCCAAAGCAGTAACAGCAGCAGCAGGTTGTTTTTAATGACGGAGAATTATACTACTACTACTTTTACTACTACTACTACTACCAATCATCTGGAACATGAGATATTCTGGCTTCTAAATCCTAGAGTCAGCAGCACAATACAAGTAGCGACATTAATACAAGAAAGATGATAAATCAAACAAGATGAAGCTACAACTGTATATCCTTGATGATGATGATGATGATGATGTACTACTACTACCTGTCGAAAGTTGTGAGAGAAATGTGCATCGTCTTCAAGTACGAGGACTCTTTGTAGCTTTTCAGATACAATTCGCCTCCAGATATTAATATGTGATAAAGCACATCCTAGTGCTCCGCGTGTCAAATCATGTCCAAACACGAGCTCATCTGACCAAAGGAATGGTAATCAGCTCATTAGGATGTACACATCCATCATAACTGAGCAAGTAGAATAAAACATGATCATTGGTGCCTGTGCTTTGAAATAGTGGCCAGTAGTAGTAGTAGTAGTAGTAGTAGTAGTACCCTTACTCAGTTGAGTCAGTGATTCATAAGCGTGATTTGAGATTGTTGCAGGCTGCTTTTCCCCATTCTCGCCACTACTTCCTTCTTGACGCAAAGCTTCTAAATCAATCTATTTTGACGATGATTAAAATTGAATATTAAAGCAAGGTCGGACGAAGAGTCGTTTGTGTTGTTTTGGAAATAAGAGACATCTGTCTTAGGAGAAAGCACAGGTACTAGGATGGATGACCGACTTAAATTATAAGGATAAACCACCACACTATTATGACTAAAGTCCTGTTGAATGCCTATTATCAACCTTGCTCCCATCCACAGCAGATATTCTCTCAACATATTTCATCAAGTCAATGCGCTTCAACTCCTTACGAATGTGCCTATAAATCGTGATCACAAAAATATCCACACACCAACCAGAACACCAAGGTAAATTGTAACAAAGTCAACATCGTCATAATATGTAGAGCAGATTGTAAGAAATTGAACATCATCATATTATCAAGAGCAGTAGCAACCTCCAACGATCTTTTCGCTTATCCAGATTGATGACGAATATTTTGTCAAAAGGTAGTTTTTCTCCTCCTCCTCCTCCTCCTCCTCCTCCTCCCTTCTCTTGTTCCTTCTTGTAAGAAGCACTCTGTTCTGGTGGTTCTGAATGGCTTGCTGTTTTTTGGCCTCCCCCTCTTTCTCCTTCTCTTCCTTCCCCTCCTCCTCCTCCTCCTCCTCGATCACCATTATGTCCACGACCTCGCTCACGATTACCGTGAAGATCACCGCGCCGCGTTCTCACCGGGATTTTAAGAGGATATAAACAATGCTCTTTAGTATCATCATCATCATCATCATCGTATTGAGGAACATGGAACAGTGAGCAAAGAAGAGGATCGGGCCCGTCATAGATTCTCAACTCAAATCCTTGAGATAATAAGCCTCCATAGCATTCCCACGTTCCGTACGTTTGCCCATAGAATCTTTCGAGACACATGCGAGTGGGGGATGATTTCCAAAACTTGGAGCGGATAGAAGTAATGTAAGTATGTGAAGCTTTAGAATCATGATGATGATGATGATGATGATCGCCTTGGACATGAGCATCTCTCTTGAGAGACCAAAGCTGTGGGCCGCTCGATGAGTTGCTGTATTTCATGCATATGCTTTATCAGTTTTATGCGGAATTTAAGAATAATTAATTACCATGGGCGAATTGAAACCGGTAGCCGTGGAGAGTCGGCGCTCAAACAGAGATTCTTGGAAACATTGATGCGCAAAAGCACAGAAGCGGTTGTTGTGTCTACAGATGCTGAGATTGCGATGAAGACGATCACCATGTAAAGGAACTCACATCTTGATTTCCCAGAAAATATCTTTTTAACTGTCGCTTGCCTTTTCCTCCGATATTGTATTTTCAAATCTGAACTCCATTCAGTTGCATCCATCCTCGTGCTGGAGGGGGATAGATCAAACTAAATTCAGATTACCCTTTTACAATGTGCGACAATGAAGTCATTGACGCTATGAGATAACACAACGAAACTATCGGGAAAATGATGATTCTTGAAATAAAGAGGTAGATTCACCTTAGTTTGGCATGTCATCTCACCATCTTCACATCCGCCAAAAAGTAGGTTCTTCCAGCAGCAAGAAGCTTCAATAATATCAATGGGGGGTATTCACGTGGCTCTGTCTTCACCTACCCTCGAACAGTTTGGACATGATTTTGGTGCCATTTTTACCTAAGATATGAATACGATCCAACAATTTCTGCAAAAAGGAACATGTGCGCGCACACAAAACCTTTGGTACCGGTGAAATATCGCATTGATAATTGTCTGGATTTCGTGCCATATTTTAACAAATAAATGAACATAATGCAAAATCCCCCTTCTTGGAGTTTGGGGTTGGCAGCGTTAGGATTTCCTCGTAAGATCGGCAATCTTCTTAGCTTTCATGTTGGTTTGAAAAAATCCCTGATATTTATCTTTTTTTAGCTCCAACATCGTAAATTATTGCCATAAGTGCAGAGTAATTTGAATAAATTAATCACTTGAAGCGTGGAGAAAGTCTCACTCTCACATCGTCAACGCGTTAACCCAACCCCCCCAAAGAGCACAACGTTCCAATCACACTGCTTGCATGATTCGAGCTGCACTTCAACGACTTGGAAACTTCTCTACGAAAAACCTTCGTAGTCATTATCCCCGAAATCCTCCATCTCATCGTCAGTGCCATTTTCTGTCCCCGAAAAGGATGCACCCTGAGTCCCAGGTATCGGCGCGCGCGCGTGTAAAAAGTGTCTTGGAAACTGAGCTGTGAGTAGAGCTAGAGAGATACTGATTACGTTTATTATTGGTAGACATTCAATTCTTATCGGACTTTACCAGCATTACTCTCCTCAATCGCTTTGTGCGCCTTCGCGGGTGCTACGCCTCTACTTAAAACCATTTTCCAGGACAAAGACGACTTGTGGATGTCGTGGTACGACGCCATTCTGCAAACTCATCAACAACGTTACTTTGTCCTTGAAGAGCCCCAAAAAAATTAGGCAGCTTATATTTAATAGTTAGAATATATTTATTAATAAGAACATGACACAGCCCTTGCGCTCCGGGAAATCTACGTTGAGATGCCAAACTTCTCAGCAATAAGAATTCGACGTCAAATTGTACAGAGCACAGTCCTGACTCAATAAAAGTGTACATAGAAATGAAGCAAAATCAATCACTAAAGCTATACTGAAAATGTCAAAAATTAATCGTGGCTCTCGAGTTACAGCTGATTGTTTACAGACGAAACAAAGTGAAGAAAAATGAGCGGCGAAATGGACTGCATCATTTCACGTTTTGTCTGATGGAGAAACCATGAAAATCAAGATCAATAATGAATAAGTCAAATCATGAAAGTTGTTAAGCATCGAGAAGCAACTAGTAAGAATGTCAACATGGAAATCCTGGAGACTGTGATTGTCTTCACGATCGGCAACGAAAGATTTCAATGGTGCTGCTGTGTGCAGTTTTTTAGCACGTAGAAACATTTTTTCAAGTGCATGAATGGTTCAAATTCATGTCAGTGATGATCGAAAAGAATCGATGTGCACACATGAATGATCGTTTCTAGGCAACGCCTTGCTGAACAATGCATGCAGCATCGTGTGCAATGTGATGCATCACCTGGTAGCACGTCTGGGGGCACCAGACGCACAGATCTAGACCTGGATGCCTGCAAGTGGAGCATTGGGAATCATCACGTGCAGCCTGTGGGTCGGCAGCTAGCAGCAGTCCATGCCAGTCTAGCAGTGCTAGCAGTGGTCATCTAGGCACGCCAGCATGCTTGTGATCTCTGGATCTGGTCATGACGATCCCGCCGACGCACGTGCAGCATCGCAGACGCAAACAACAACATGCTAGCTGTCATGCCAAACTGAGCGAGCGTGGACACGAGAGATGGGTCGATCCACAGGCGATGTGAGTCACAAAGCGTGTGTGTTTGAACTCTGATCACGTGCAACTTGCTCTGCACATTGTCGTGCTGCTCCACAGCTAGACAGCTCAGACAGCTCAGACAGGCCGAAATGCCGAACTGGCGAAGCACTTCGAATTTGTGTCGAACGCGCTTTGGAACCATCGAGAACTCACTCAGAAACTCCCGACAGTTTTGTCCAGGCGAGTCCACCTCAGTTCCGTGCGCGTCAAGTCTTCGGTTCCGAATCGGACTCCCACAGCTAGCACAGCTAGACAGGTGACCTCCACGCGTGTCTCGATGGACGTTCGTCCGGCGGCACTCAGTTCTCCCTGGCTCCTGTGGTTCTGACACGTTTGGACGTCGTCAAGAGGGTCATTGTCACTTTTTTTGTTGTTGCACCATCGTTCTTGTTGTCATTGTGGTTGTTCGGACAGACAGTGCAACACCTCCCTCAACCAGTCAAGCCCGAAGGACAACACCCACGTGGCAGGCAGGTCTGGCAGGTGCTCTGTTCACAAGTCTGCGATGCACTTCACCTCGTTGGGCTTCGAGCTTCGAGAGTTCCGTGAGACTCGTGCCTTGCTGTCATCCTTTTCCAACGTCCCCGCGTTGTGTCCCATTTGGGGCACTTTCACCCTGGAAAAGGACACCCCATTCACAGCAGCGTCTCTCTGTTGACGTGCCTTTTGCCGTTCGGTCAGCGGTGGGGAAAGCTAGAAAGGGTCTTTTGTCCCGCCACGCCAGCACGGTGTCGCGTGCTGGCGTGTGGTCATCCCACGTGAGTGCATCGAAGTCTTCAGTGATCGAACGTCAAGTGCGTGCGAACATCATCCTGGAGGGTTTCACCTCGGAGAAGACTCTGGACCGTGCTGGCGTGCAAGTTGCACGACGTTGCCACTTTGCTCCTTCCCACTTGCTTCGCAACGCGACGTTCGTTTTCGTGGTTTCTCACGACGATCCTTTCAATTGCTCCAATGGAAACACTTCTTTCCTTCTTGCTTTCTTTCTTCTCTCTTGGCTTTTGCTGCCACTTCGCACTGTTGTTCGTTCCTGCATTTGTCACGTGTTGCACCTTGGTTTGTCCGCGCGCGTTGCCGCACAAGTGACGTCACCAGCAGCACGAGCAAGCTGCAGGAGGGTCTTCATTCAGGTGCAATGAACGCTCCTCCTTTTTCCCCTTTTGAAACTTGGCACACGGGACAGCAGAGTGATGTGACGTCACTGCACTTTCACGAGGCAGGCTGGTAGGTGCTTTGACTGGCTGAGTCTCGCTGGCTCGACTTGCAAGACGGTGCAGTGAAACAACAATTGCACTTTTTCATTGGTCATCCCAATGTGGCTGTGCAATGCCACGGCCACAACGCTGATGTTGCATCCACTTGTTTCCGTTGTGATGTCGTTCACGCTTGCAAACGATTGTTCTTGTTGCACCCCATTCGTTGTCACTTTGTTCCAAAACGTCACGAATCCTCCACTGAACAGACCACGTTGCTTCGTGAAGGTGAGGCTGTCAAGCTGGATGTGCCTCAAACAAGAAAAACAGAAGGAGAGAAAGAGGCACAAAGGAGTGGGGCGTGAAGCAATCGCAGCGTTGTGAAGGTTGTGGGCAAACAAACAAACGTGATGATGGACAATGCTCCTCTTCCTCAACTTGCACGCACTCAAATGACTCACTACATCGCATCGATGTTATTGTCGCACCTTGCAAAATACCTGCATTACAGACTTCATCCTGCAAAAACCGGCCAACACCCACACGCGATTCGGCCTGATGGAGGGCAAGCAGGCCCCAGCGGTACTTCTCCAGATACACCTCCTTCTCTCATAAATTAAGGTTCACCTGTCTGCTGCTTTATGTATTTGTAATATGTTAATACTAGGGGATGAGTCTGGAGGACATTGATGCGCAAGAGGCCGCCATGAACCGAGAGGTAAGATGATCAACATCAGGATTAGAAAGGGTCTTTGAATGAAAATATTGCGACAATGGTAAGGTAATGGGCCTTGATATTGCCAACGAATTAAGCGGCGAGCTGGATATCAACATGGCGGAGATTGATTTCAGGTTCAGCAAATCTTGTTTATTATCTTGACGGTGCATGTCAAATATTCTTGTGCGATGATGGCATTTCAACCATAACATTGCCAACGATCACAGTGAGGTGGACGACGATCTCAAAAAGTTTCAAGAAGATGAAATAGTAAAGGTTATTACGTTTTCAACCAAAAGAAATTATGTTAAAATGCAGAAGAAGACGTGATGGAAGAATCCTCATTATCACATCATCATCATCATCATCATCATCATCATCACCATCATCATTATCATGATTACTAATATTCCAGGATGCATTGCAAAGAGGAGTGGATCTTGGAAACTATGCAAGACAAATTGAGAGTCAATTACGAGGAACTGAAAAGGTAGTGGTGGTGATTAATGATGATGAGAATTATTAGAGCTTGTTCATTCCTAAGATAGCAGCAGCTGCAGGGTTATGTATGTATGTGTCTCTGAACCCCTTATTATTCCCCTAATAATATGGCAGTAAATTATTCATTGCTGGAGTAGTAGGTCAAACATGATTATCTATTTGAATATTAGGACAGTGTTGGGGATTACATGAAGAACAGCACGGATGTTGCCGGTTTTTTAGATAATTAAATACACACTGATAATGATCCGATCATCATCTTAAAATAATACTGTTACTTAGTCGATGATTACATTATTATGTAATCATGTCGATCGTCATCATCTTTCAATGATGGTTATCTTCGCAACAATACTACAGATCTCCACCTCTCGATAAAGTCATGCGACAGCGTGTTGGAACGTATGGAACATATGCTAACAAAGTTCCAAGATGATTTAGGGAAAGTATCTAGTGAAATTAAACACCTCCAGGTCTGCCTGCACCTTTCTTCCACCTAGCAGCAGCAGCAGCAAACGACAGTAGTAGTAGTAGTAGTTATAACTGAAATTCTTATAGCACTATATCCGAACAACATGAGATACTACTATTAACTGCTTGGTGATACTACTACATCGTAGGATAAGAGCATGACCATGAGGGTCAAATTGAAGAATCGCAAGGTGTGTGTGTGTGTGTGTGTGTGTGTGCGTGTGTCTTTGTTAAGTAGTAATAGTAGTAGTAGTCGGAAAATAATGATGAGAAATGACTGAAGGGTGTGAATGAGGATATTCCTCTTTAACTAGTAGTTGTACGTGTTGTTCAGACTGTACACAAGGACTTAGATACATACGTCAAACGGATTTATGTGTCGCCATCTCTGATTCAGAGCATATACGAGGCGGAAATCAAAGATCAGTATGAACAACCATGATCTCCTGCTGAGAAATGATGATGATGATGATGATAATGATGATGATAATGAGTGTGCAGTAATTCATTGAACGTATTTTGTAGGTACATCTCAAATCTGCAAGAATTGGATGAGAAAATCCAATATTTGAATCGATTAGGCAAGGAAGGGAGGCTTGATAAGGTAGCACTAGTAGCAGTCTTGCTTCATCTTCCAGTAGGAGGAATCAAACGTAAAGCATCATCATCGTCATTGGGCACTAAAAACAGCTGCTGTGTATGTAATTAAAAAACATGATCAGGCTGCAAAAGATATGGTCCCTCTTTGTCAACGAGCACAAGTAATAATACTACTACAAACGACGAACCATATTGAATTATCATAAGAATAAGAAGAATAGAATAGAGAAGAATTATTACAACTAACTCCCTCCCGTCGTACGTCTTTTAAATGCTGCTGCTGCTGCTGTTACGAAGGTCAAAGCTGTGTCACGTATCCGTGATTTCTTGTTAAAGAAGATCTATTTGTTGAAAAAACCTCAAACAAATATCCAGGTTGGCTGATTGATTCACACTTATGATCAAACATGGAATTATATTACACACGCACGACTACCTATGCCCCTTTCCTCCCCCCTTCTCACACGCACACGCTCTTTATTCACCGCTTACATAGAACAGCATGCGATAAATATTTTATTTGTAGATGATGAATATTTTCGCCTCATCATCATCACCATCATCGTCACCACCAGTAGCAGCGCCCTCCTCACCTTATCTTCTCTTGCAATTTCTCATCAGATCAAACAAAACTTGCTCTTGCGATTCAAGTATCTGTATATATTTTGCCGTAAGCATGCACCAACAACCGCAGAAGAGATTCAAACGGTGGTGATGGAACTGTAGTAGTAGTAGTAGTAGTAGTAGTAAGTAAGTAATAGCAGTAATAGTAGTAATAGCATGCCATGGTAATAGTAGTAGTGTGCAAGTAATAGTTGCATTCAAGTTTCCCATTACCAGCAATGGAGGCTGTTTCTGTATTTCAGATTTAATTGTTTAAACATCAATAATACTATTTTATATTGTGTATTTGCTAATGCTATACTCCTCGCACTACTACTACTACTACTACTACTACTACTACTACCGCTATTACTATTACTATTACTATTACTAGTATTGCATATTGCAAAATTTGATGTGGTTGCTTTGGTATTATGAAGCTTGTATCACATATTATATTAAGGATGAATAGGTCAGATACATCAGCACGATCATCATGATCAACATTGCGCGCGCGTGTGTGTGTGTGTCTAAATGAATTATTAGGTGTATATTGACACTATCAAAAAGATTTATACTTCGCACTTCAAACTGGTGCACTGCCTTCATTGTGATACATCGATACGATTCTTGGATACGATTCTTGAACAACGACAGCATTTCATCATTCATACCTGCTTCTCCTCCTCCTCCTCCTCCTCCTCCTCCTCCTCCTCCTTCTGCACTAAATCAAGTGGATGCTGATGAGCATTATATGACGATTGTTTCAAGTTTTGTTGTATTATGTAAAATATGAACGATATCTAACTCTACCACCACCACCACCACAGTACCTCAACTCCCTGATGAAGCTACGAGCTTCTTCTGTGGTAACCAAAGGGGATCTTCTAGGTAGTTATCATTGTCATCATCATCATTATCATCATCATATCAATTTACTATTCTTATCATTGTTAAGGGCTAGATGAGGCAAAATCAGGAGGGATGTTCTCTCTCCGAAAGGTAGTAGGTGCTGCTGCTGTTGTGTGTGTTTTTGATGATGATGATGATGATGATGATGGAGAGAGGGTACGAAGAGATCAAGCCCACCACGTGCTACTACTCTACTACTACTGCTACTACTATTACAATCTGTGATGATGTTGTAGTGCGTGTAAATATATTATAAGAATACCATGGTCTAGGTGGGTAGGAAATCTCATTCTGTGTTGTTGTTGTTGTTGTTTTACATTATACCTACTGCTGCTACTCCTCCTCCTCCTCCACCACCACCTCCTCCTCCCTGAAAAGAGCAAACTCCATCTCGAACGAGTTTTCATGCTGGGTAGTACGTACTACTATCACTGCACAAACAATTAGCATACATCATCATAATTATTAAAATAGTCTGCGTGTCAAACATACATAATAACACACAACGTCGTAGTAGCACTAGTAGTAGTGTTGATTCTAGAATATATTATCAGTGTGTGCCTGCAGCTATTGCTACTGCTTTTTTTACCTTGACACTCCTCTTTCACATATTATTCTTTCTTCGGATTGATGGTGTTTGGTAGTTGATATTGATATGTCTGATATTGATGCTGATTCATGGTCTAATTCCTCTTTCTTTCTCTTCTTCAAGGAAATCGTGATGCCATCCTGTCAAATATTGACAAGCCTCCCATTATTTACCATACAGCTGCAAAACGAGGACATAAGTAACTATAAGATACATTTGCCGCTAATTATACATATATATATATATATATATATATATATGTATAATATCCGAGTACTATAAGAATAACGACGAACCCTAATGAATAATGTCCAGAAAGAGCCCACGAATCGCAGTTTTTCTCGATAGGTTGGTGTGAGTTGTACCAGATGATGATAATCGTACTTGTACTTGTTTTTAGATTCCCCTACCAAGAGATATTCCGCACCACCCACAGACTGCTCATGGATACGGTATGATTATAGATCACGATGATGAGAAGAACAAGAAGAAGAAGGAGGAGGAGGAGAGAACGATGACTTGTCATGTCACAACTACTTTAGCCATTATCATCATCATCATCATCATCATCATCTTCTTCTTCTTCTTCTTCATTATAATACTCTTGTTTGCACCATTATTAACTCATAACTTAGGCAACGACTGAAACAGCTTTTATAGCCGATTTTTTTACTGATAGTGATGCTAAGATATCCGGGGTAGGAGGAGACGCTAGGGTACAATACCTACCATAATTATGTAGGAGGAGGAGGATAACTATATAAATAGATGATGCTGATTATGAGGAAGAGAGGGGGAGGAAGATAATATATCTGAATAATGTTACCTAATGATCCAATGACTAACTACTATCAACATCATCATTATCATCATCATCACCATCATCATATTTTTAGTGGGCTGCCAAACAGGAAATGATTCTCTTTGAAAGCATTTTCAACAAAACAACATCGTTGTTCATTGAGGTAGCAAGGAGCAAACCATGTACTATGTGTGTGTGTGTGTGTGTGTGTGTGTGTGTCTGTGTTCCCCTCCATCCACATGTAATAGAGATAACCGAAGTGATAGTAGTAGTAGTAGTAGTAGTAGTGGTGGTGGTGGTGGTAGTAAAAATGTGTCAGCCAACAAAGTGTTTGGCAGATGTGTGTGGATTATAATCTTATCAATGCAGCAATCATGTGTCGCTCATGATCATCATCTCTTTTAACGACGATGATGATGATGATGATGACTAAGGATCAACATCACTGATATACCAACCATCTTCTACTGCAGCATCATAATTCAGCATCTAGAAGACAGTACTTATGAAAAACCATCATCATCATCATCATCATGATCATATTCTGTTCTATTACTTGTACGACATAATATACTCAGAATCTTGAGCAGTATTTATCCAAAACCTACGACTGTCTAGGTAGTAGTAGTAGTAATAGTAATAGTAGTAGTACTCAAGCAGCAGCAGCAGCGGGAGGAGGAGGAGGAGGAGGAGTATTAACCGTGTCTTCCCTCCATCGTTGATATAATGATCAATAAATAAATAAATACCACACCAAAGATTAGTAGTAGCATCAACACTACAACATGGAATTTTGCTCTTAACTTCCTCCTCCTCCTCCTCCTCCTCCTCCTATACATTACTACTTACTACTACTACTACTACTACTACTACTACTACTGCTACTACCCAGAGCTGCTGATTCTTGTCCGTGTCGTCAGCTTGCATACACAGGTACATATACTACAATAATGCTGTATTATTAGTGTCATTATTATTATTTTTATTATAACTACTACAACGACTACAACTGCTACTTGGTTCTAGATGATGAGACAGCGGCAGACGGAGTGCTTGGATATGTTTTTTGATCGGATCAACATGCTACTTTGGCCTAGGTGCTGCTCTCAGTACAATATCTAATTATTTATATGGGTGCTCCTTTATAGGAAGGGAGGATGGTGATATACACCAACATTCTAGTAGAATGCTATTTGTGTTTCTATGTCCATCTGTCATCATCATCATCATCATCATCATCATCATCGTTATCGTCAATTATTATGACTATATACTACTACTTTATCAACAACAGATTCAAAGTTGTTCTTGACTCTCATCTTGCAAGCATAAAGTAGTAGTAGCAGTAGGTAGTAGTAGGTGCTGTATATAGGGGTATGTGAGAAGAAGAAAACATGGTTGATCGTGATAATGATGATGCTCTGAATGAATGCATGAATGAATGATATCCTTTGTGGGGACCTCTATTATTAACTACTACTCCTATTATCACTACCATCAACCAGGAACATCCGTACAAACTCTGTTGTTTCGAGGGGTGATATGTCGCCTTTCTTCTTATCTCCAAGATATGCTGAATTTGCCTCTGGTAGTAAGTAAGTAGGAGCAGTTGTTGTTGTTGTTGTTGTTGTCGTTGTAGTAGTAGCAGTAGGAGGAGGAGGAGGAGGAGGAGTAGAAGGCAATGTATTATGTGAAAATGATAGAATTGCTACGGGGAAACGTGCAAGTGTTGTGTAATCATAGAATCATCATCATCAACTTCATCATCATCACCATCATTTTCTTCTTCTTTTTTTCTTCTCTTCTCTTTAATGTATTGCTGGATGATGTACTACTACCGCTACCAGGGAATCGATATCCTCAGCAAAGAATATCAAGACTCAATCATCACTTCCAACATGGGTTGTTGCATTGATATGTTTATACACAACTACTAAAATAACTCGTCATTCCCCCCCCCCCCCCCTCTCTCTCTCTCTTAGATGTATGTTGTCTTGTGATATCACCAACCAAATGTGTGCTCAGATAGTGATGATCGTAATGATATTGAAAGATGACGATGTTGACGTTGGTGTGCGAGTACAACTGAGCTGCGCTATTGCTGCTGCTATGGATTGATGATACTAGGACGAATACGGGAAGCTGTGGGGAAACTTCTAGAAACTCTGGCGGTGCGAGTAGGATCTGACTCGAAAAGGACAGAAATTGTGTTCTTAATTAACAATTATGACACGATTCTCAAGGTATAAAAACTAGGCGGTCAGTTTGATTAGATGATGATGATGATGATGATGATGATTTTTGGAAACAATCGAATCGTTGAAGATATGGAAATGCATCGGTACATTTTTGGTTGTTTGATTAGGTATTTGATGACAAAAACCTCGAATCTGAAACAGCGAAAAGCTTCAAAGAAAAGTTGCACAACCAAGTAGCTAAATATGTTGAGGTAGTACACCACACATTTATACTACTACTACTACTACTACTACTACTACATCCACGTGCAAACATCTCCCTCTTCCTCCTCTTTTTCAATGGCCTTTTCGCTATCACGATCCTCCTCCTCGTCATCTTCGTCAATATGAGATCTAGAGATATGTGCTTCATCGTCAGAAGTCATATCAATATGTCACAATAAGATTCCTTACTTCTTTCTCTGTGCTGCCTTGATAATAGATGGAATTAAGGAACTGTTTCTCTAAGTTAATTGAGTTTGTAAGGAGCTCTGAGCAGAAGGTAGTAGTAGTAGTAGTAGTAGTAGTAGCAGTAGTGAGTACCTAGCTGCTGCTACTGGTGGGGGTGGTGCACGGATATGGATCGATCACAATTCCCAATAAAGGCAGCAATTAGATGATAATAATAATAATGATATTAATAAGAATAATAATGCATGTTCGTTACACCTATATCTGATGGGAAGTATGATGTTTTTTCTTGATCTTCTTCATCATCATCTTCTACTTCATCACTTCAGGTAGCAGAGGCCGTTGACAAGAAGATCAAGATGCCAACACTAGTAAGAACACGTCAATTTTCAACTGCTTATAGTTGTCTGTTTATTCATCTAATCGATTGGTTCGCATTGAATTACTATTTACTACCAAGATATATATATATATATATATATATATATATATATTTATATATAAATATATATATCAAAGTAGCACTAGCAGCAGCAGCTATTATTTATAACACCACTATTTGAACATGCACATCATTATCGTGATCGTTTTCTCTACTACGTGTGGTTGTTGTAGGATCTCGAAACAGGGGCGGAAATAGTTCGTTCATTCCGACAAGGGTAATAATACGTTACTATGCCATCATAAATGCTGCTGCTGCTTTCTTCCGCACACACATAAAAACTTTAGAAGGTTAGTGCTTGAATTGTTGGCCTTTCCAACAGCATTTCGAGCAGCAGCATCTTGGCTATGGTGCTGCTGCTACGATTGTTTATTATCCCACCAGCAGCTATCTTATCATCACCTATTCCTTTTCTTTATCTCCTTCAGCTGGCAAAACAAAGTCGCCCAGATTGATCTGCACGTTAATTCGGATTTCTCTTCCAGGAACACTGGACACGAGGTAGTATTAGTAATTAAGTCAGCAATATCTAACATAATTTTGTTAAAACGATTTTGTATCGTGAATTCTGTGTATCATCATCATAAATCCTGTTTCCAAAGTGTGTTGGCATCCATTTATATCACAGGGTACCGGGAAAGCTTCGGAGATTTTAAAGCAAATATTGATCCAGCTTGTCCTCTACTACCAACGGCTTCAGGTGCTGCTTCTAAGTCGTGCATATGTTCTTGTTTCTCACTTGCTCCTCCCTTATGGTGCTTGAGAGTTGTTGTTGTTGTTGTTGTTGTTGTTGTCACCTTTCAGGAGGTTGTGAAGAAGTGCTACCGTCGATCTCCATCTTTCATGAAGGATCTCGTACCTATTCCTACAATAATGCATGAGATTAAAAAGTATGGAAGCAGCCGGTAAATACCTTGATCGCTTTTCAACGTTTATAGGATGGAATTGCTGTACTTTCTAACCGCAATACCGTGTCATTATTAGTTGAGCATAGAAATTAGGACATATTAAAACATCAAAGTGTATTCTAAACAGTGACATACATGACATCAGTTAGTTATAGATTATCAGCCCGCATGATGCGCGCGACAAAGCTGGTGCTGAGCGAGCAATAGAGAGCACAAACTGTATGTTTTGCAAAGTATTCAGCCGGTCCAACGTTGAAACCCATCACATTGTTCCAGCGTGCATGTAGCAGACTAAGACTAATAAATATACGCATTTGATCAATAAGCGCTACAGCAGCGTAACTCTAGAACTAGCTTAGATGAAGCTTACTTGTGGTGTCACCGTAAGAATTGCCTTGCTACTCCCTCTTTAGCTCATTGTGACACCAGGCCATCTAGCCATCCCTACTAGATGCAAGCATGCTAGACTTGGCGCATCGAACTGTTGTCATGTGCAGATCGATACATGCGCAGTTGTGCATACATGTTGACGTACTTGTTGAATGGGCTTGCACACACACACACACACGCCAATCGTATCATTTCTGCTGCTCACATGATTGTCATTGAATAGGTAAGTAACAATACAAACAAATGCTATGCCACTTGCTACGATGCTTTGCTGATATTGTAAATGAACAGCCCTCATGCACATAGCACTGACAGTTTGTATGGCTGGATTAACTCAGCAAGATTCACAGAAATATGTTCTACATAACTCATAATATGATTTTATATGATTGATGGAGTGTATCCTCCATTGCCCGTCATCATCATTGCTACATCACTTTCACATATCAGCAGCGTTATTTGCTCTGTAAGCCTTTGTGATAGCCTCATACTCCGTTTGAGAGAATTTCTTTGGATTTTCATGGCGAAATTGTTCTTGATCTTCCAAAGACATATTGATGAGCTCAAAGTAGCTTCTTGCACGATCAAAACAACTGCCAGAGCTCTTCACAATGTTGGTGAGATTTTGTTGTAGAGCATATAGATTTCTAGTAATCTGGAGAACTCCGTCCCTATGATAATACAGATGAAGGAGAAGAAGAATGACTATTGTTACCAGCTCAAATAATAAGATATTGTGATTATGTTTATTCGCTGCTCTTATTGAGTTAGAAGCAGTAGCAACACACACACGCACACACATACGCACACACACACATACGCACACACGCAATCACACTTACCTTGTAATTCGTCGATGAGCGATAAGCGGAAGCGTACGGATCATTATCGAGCACATTAGTTGGTCAAGTCCAGAGAAAACATATCGGACTTTCTCTTCATCAAGATACTTGCATATTGCATCTTCAATGCCAGTCAAATCTCTGCAAAAGAAGAGGAAAAGGATGTTGATGTGGATGATGACTGTTCTCAAGCGACAGGTAACAACGTGCATCATCACAATATGATATGTTTGTGACAAGAAGACAAGTACTTGTTTAACTCAACAACGAAAGCTTCAGGTTGCAGGGACTCGTCTTTGAGTGCATAGCTGAACAACGAGAAGATAATAAACAACACACGTCACGACTCATAACAGACGACGACATGAGATGCTGTATCATCATCATCATCATCATCATCATCATCACTCAAAAATATGGTATTTATAGGATAGATAGTATCTGTCGTTCGTATGTATGTTGTACTGTCATCATATTACTCTGCCTTCGCCATAGCTGCAAGATGGAAAAAACAATGCATCTGCACCTCCACTCGCAAGGTAAACAAGCATCTGTGTAGTAATAGTAGTAGTAGTAGTAGTAGTAGTAGTAGCAGCAGCAGTAGTAACAATGTACAAGAGTCAGATGCAGTAGTAGTAGTAGTAGTAGTAGTAGTAGTTGTAGTAGTGGTAGTAGAGTAAACATCAATTACGGTGGCATGGTAGGTAGATAGTCGCAAGTTCGCAACAACAACAATAATAACAACAACAACAGTGGATTGATTGATTGATTAATTCCTTTATTGATTCTTACTCATGTCCTCTACTAGTGCTCAACTACCTCTCTGCCAACTGCTGAAATCTCTGAGCTACTTGATACGTTTTTCTTTCGACCATTCCTGCTGTTCCTATGGTAGTAGTACAACCTTGCTCAATCAATCAATCAATCAATCAATCAATCAATAATAATATCAAAATAACTAATACTGTACTACAACTACTAGTAGTAGTATTTGCATAAGGTGCAGATAGAAATCGGCCAATCCTTATTCTTACATGAAGCGTAACGAGTGAGTAGTAGTAGTGGTAGTAGTAGTAGTAGTACCCTTAAGTTTGCTTTCTGTGGAGGTTCCTCCTCCTCCCCCCCCCCCTCCTCGGTAGAATCGTCGACTCCCGCTACCTTGTCCAGAGTTATTACTGCTGACGTTGTGATATCTAAGAAGAACAACAAGAAGAAGACGAACAACAAAGACAAAGAGAGAGAGAGAGAGAGAGAGAGAGGGGGAGAGAGTAACGAGTTGTTGTTATTGATCGGTAAAAAGCACCAACAACAACTATGACTGTCGCCACTCAGTATACTACTACTTATTATTCAAATATTACTGTCTTCTGCAGATGAATGAACGTCGAGACGAAAATGTTTTCCTGTCGCTCTAATAATAATAATTCAAATAAATGCAACACAACATCATCATCAAATCACGGAGGATAAGAATCCAATGGTACATAGTACTCTCTCTCTCTCTCTCTCTCTCTCTCTCTCTCTCTCTCTTTGTAATTGATATCCATGTTCGTATGCGTGTGTTTGTCGTCGGGACAGTATGTATGTACTACCTGATGATTATGATATGCGCCCAATGACAATTTCCCTCCTCCTCCTCCTCCTCCTCCTCCTCCTCCTCCTCCCCCCCCCCCCTTTTTCTTCTGGATGAACAATGAACCTCCCATTGATGAGAGAGAGCGAGACACCCAATGCATAGATTCACACAACATAGCCACCGTATCCCTGCAGAACAACAACAACAACAACAACAATGACAATGAAACATGAACAACGAACATCACGATGATGATGATGATGATGATACTACCAGTTATCCCAGAGAAGCTGTTCCCGTGTCAATTCAATATGCTGCATGTATCTGTAAGTAGGTAAGTAGCAGCACCATCAGCGAACAACACGTGATATAAATATATACATATATATATATATATATATATATATATATATATATATATATATATATATATCAATATATATATATACATATGAGCACCAGAGAAATCAGGAATCAACTGGTAGCCAACAGTTGTGAGTTGTTAAGGTAGTTATTAGGGTGTGAAGAATAAGAAGAACAAGTAGAATAATAATAATAATAATGAGATTCGAATATGATTCGTACAGTATGTAGAAGTGCTGGCTTTCTTTCTTGAAGGTTTCTCTTGAATCTGAGAGCTTCTTGCCTTTGGGGACAGGACTTCCAAGTAATCGTTGAGTGCGTGAATCTTCACGGTATATTTGAAGAAACGCTGGATCGCCGAGAACCTATATTATTATTATTATTATTATTATTATTATTATCATCACCATTACTAACTAACATCACCAACAAAGGATGATGGGAAATGATCTCCTCTATCTCACTACTACTACTACTACCACTACCACTACTCTTAATCTTTAGATAAATTACTTAGGCTAGAATAGGAAAGAATAAGAAGAATAAGAATATGAAGAGCTGGTGAACATACACACACACACACACCGTAGATGAATATAGTTTGGACGACAGCTGTTGTTTCAGTCTTTCCTCGCAATGCTGATGGTATCTGAGCACGTTAACAAGGTAAAATAAAGCCTGTGTCTGGATATTAAACGGGGGGGGGAGGGGGGTGCTAGATAGATATGTTCTTCTACGGATTTGATTCTTCTTTCATTCTCTCTTCTTCTTCTATTAGACACACATGATGACCACCGCCATCATGATCATCATATCGTCGTATGTAATATAGCAAGTACACTATTACTACTACTACTACCTACCTACCCCTACTACCTTTGGCATGCCAACTCTACTACCCGGACGTATTCCTCCACAGAAAAAGGTAAAGAGAGCATATCTCTGTTGTTATTGTTGTATTAGTAGTTGGAACAAAGAATCAAACAAACAAACAAACGACCAACATAGCAATCTGTCATGCTGATGAGAGAATGCAGTTGATAAGTGACTAACAGTACAGTTCCACTACTATATGCACCTCATCAGGTCTTGCACAAGTCTCGAAAACCTGCGATTATTATTGGATAGATGTAGGATAAGTTTCTTCTTCTTCTTCTTCTTCTTTATTGATACTACCCATGTAAATCACTGATAAAATTTATTAAACACCCTCTTCCCCTTCCCCTTCCCCCTCCCTTCCCTTTACTGACTGTATAGAACTGTGAACAATGACGGGGGGTACGTCGCCCACCGCATTGACCACCGAGGAGATGTTGCAGTGCTCCGTTTCGATTGGTTTGAAGCTTGCAGTGTCGCAGAGAATACGGGTAATAAACTGTGGTGATGGTTGTGATATGTAACGATGATCAGGGAACAACAAGAAAATCACAATAAGCGCCATCATGATTATCATCATCATCATGTCCACACACACACACACACATATATATATATATATATATATATATATATATATTACCTTGTGCGTGTCAGCTTGTACCCTTGGAATGAACTCCCTTCTTATGAAACTGTTCATGAATTGCCTCAAGGGAGGACTTACTTCCGTGCTGGAATCCTCTTCTTCAATCATAGATTGGGCCTGAATAACATTAACAACAACGACAACAATACCAAAAATAATAAATCAAAAAAGAGGTGTTAATATCAACGTCATTATGTGCCTAACCACCTCGTCTTTATATCTCACAACGAACAACGATCTAGTGTTTACCACATCTTATATAATATATATATATATATATATATATATATACATATGTATGTATGTATTATATCGTCGCAACAACTACCTGATCCATAAACGTGACTACTCTCCGGTAACAAGCCGTCACATGGTAAGGAGATGCCTTTGTTGTTGTTGTTGTTGTTGTTGATAATAATAGCAACAACATCGTCAATATTCTACTCATTTTCTCTATCTCCCACTATCTATGGAATACTACGACGTTGAGTTTTTCACCAAAATCATGAGGGAATAATACATTGCTATCATCATCATCATCATCAGGAGGAGGAGGAGGAGGAAGAGGCATACTAACTAACCTCTATCCATTGAGGGTGTTGCGTCGTTACGCCTGTTGTTTACAACGTCGTAGTAGTAGTAGTAGTAGTAGTAGTAGTAGTAGTTGTAGGTAGCAGTGAGGAGAAGGAGGAGGAGGAGGAGGAGGAGAGACAAAGTGGGGGACTATAACGTACTTTTCATCGCACACAACTGCAACAATTACAACTACAACTACTACTATTGCAAATATTAATCTTTATTATTGTATTATCGTGACGTTTAGTGAATAATAGCACCTTTTTTCTCCTTCCTTTCCTCATCAGCATACATAATCATGTGCCTTCTTCTTCCTCCTTCATTCCTACCCTCGTTTGGATTTTCCCTTGCCAATGCAGCAACACTCGGAATATCAGAATGCTCAAACCGGAAGTCAAATAGCAGTTCCCTGATCAAAGAATAATAATAATAATAATAATGTGTGATTATTGGGAAATAGATGAGTAGTAGTTGCATCATTGCTAGCAACAACACCATTCTTTCATTAAGCAAATATTAACCAAATAATTTACATTTAGAGTTAGTCGTCACAAATATCACATATGAGAATATAATGTAATATATTGAGAGGCGGGGAGGGGGGAGGGGAGAGAGAGATGAAGAAGTACAACTACCCTTTGATATCTGATTCCTTCTTCGCCTCTTCAGCTGTGGTAACAGTATTATATATATATATATATATATATATATATATATATTATATTATCAATCTTAAATCGAATCATCATCATCACCACACAAAAATGTAGTACAATCGGAAGTAATCATTTACTCATCATTTTCTTCATGTTGTTTGCTTCCGTGTTATAGGAGTACTCAATCCATTTCACATCAAATGTCTCGACTACTATTACTACTACTACTACTACTGCTGCTACTATTACTACTACTACTGCTACTACTACTACTTGTGGCCAATGTCACGCCTGCTTCTTCAGTTTTCTTCACCTTACATATTGTATTTCAAGACAATAATAATGGAAATTTTAAAAAGATAAATATGTGTGTGTGTGTGTGTGTGTGTGTGTGTCTGTGAGTGTGAGTGTGTGTGTGTAAATCGGTTAGCATATTTTGTCATAGTTTTCTTAATCATCCTTCCCAGGAGAACATTATAAGCTCTATTATCTCCTTTGTACCTTCCAATATGTCCTCAGCATTTCCTTCAATTTCGCTTGCATAGCTTCCCAAACGAATCTGATAAATAAAGGTGAAGAAAATGTCGATCATGATAGAAATATACTAATACAATGATGGTTCTACGATGACGATACGATGTAAATATGATAAAGCATAGTATAAACACGCTGTCTTTTTAGTTTTAATATCATGCACCATCGTCATTTTTTTGTACCACTAATATTTAGAATAGGTGTTGAATAATATTGTGATTCTTGTTCATGATATAAGACGCAGGGACGAATTCACAAGCTCTGCAACAAGCAAAACTTGTTGTTTTCTGCTGCTAAACAATGATGACAACCAACACACACCTTGCATTCATTGTGTCTTCTTCCCTTACTTTTGTTGTTTGCTTTTTCATCCTAAAGACAGCAGATAAAAATACTTACTGGCTACTGGCACTCATCATCTGTCTACTACTGGAATGATTTCGAATAAATATATGAGTGAGCACACAATATAGGAGAACATCTTGATGTACTTACTGTTGGTGCAAATTTCGCCTTCGGGATCCCATCATCAAATCCGATGTATTTATACGTCCAAATAAGGTATCGTCCTCCTTTTTAACGAATCAACGAATGAACAAACGACTCCTCTATTTCAATCCTTCTTCCTACTACCATAAAATATATTTATTATTGAGATGTTAAAACATACATCTTCGTCCTCGTCATTATCATCGTCGTCCTCCTAATAAGGTGTAAAGGTTGTATGTGCTTATTGATTCATAATGATGATGATGCTCGATAATATATAATGTAGCAATCACAGCTGCAGCATCATCAGCAGCAACAAGGATAATGAATGACCGCTTCCTTCTCCATAGCCTCCCTTCTGGCCTTGGCTTCGTGTTCCTTTCTCATTACGGCTACATGCACCAAAAGGGTAAGGGTGGTGGTGGGTTAACATCAGGCGGTGGTCGTTTCTAAGGCGTCTGATGCGACGCTGCTGATAGATTTTATCGCTACTCGTTGGTTTATTATCATTAATATTATTATTACTATTATTATTACCCCAGACGTTAATTTGATTCTGCAGCACACTCGTAAAACGTTGAAACACAGAGTTCATCAATTCCATCAACCTCTGCTCAGATCTGCTTTCGATGATATAACAACAGTCATAGCCATAAAATCAAAACAATATGGATCTTCTGGCATACAACGCACCTAGCTATCACCGTCATCACACACAAACACACACACACACACACACACGCACACACACGCACACACTTACTACTACTACTACTACTACTACTACTACTACTGGTACTAGGCATACAAACTGAAGATGGATGGTGTAACGACATCATTTGGAACATTCATTGATCGGCGACACCGTTCGTTTTTAGTCACTCACTCAGTTGAGTCACTCACTCACCACCACACATTCTATTTTGCGTCTTCCTTCAACATTTTTTTGGGTTTTCCAAAGAGATTTGAACGTATACTACTACTACTACTACTACTACTACTACTACTGCTACTACTATTATTACTGTTGTAAGGAGTTGAACAGATGTCCTGAGCTTGTTGCTGCTGCTGCTACTCCTGCAGTACCACGTGAGCTACTACTACCATTCGTTGTCGTCGTCATCATCATCATATTATCCCAAGGATCATCCGCCACCACTCCCACTACACCCAATTCACGACTGGATGATGATGGCCGTTTTTGCGAATACCTGTGATGATAGTAGTGTGCTGTTGATAGCGCTGTTTCAAACAGCAGGAAGAAGAACAATAATAATAGCTGCTGGGAAAGTACAATTGGCAGCTGTTGCAACTGAACATCGTTGTCTAAATCCTCATATCATCTATCAAGTTTAATGCTAACTGACTTTTTTTGGAGGTTCTCTGCCTCCGCATCGATTATGTGTTGCAACTCGTTATGAACCTGCAGGGATGGGGATGGGATGGAATGAAATAACGAGGTGGATAATCATCAATGGAATTACGAATTACTACCCTATTTCTTAGAGCTGATTGACAGGAGGGCAGCCTTCCCAACTGAACGAAAAGAAGAAACAATTAAATCAATGTTTCACGAGTAATACATACTACGGATTGAACCTTCGAGAGCGACTCGATAACAATATCAATAAGCAATGCTGAATTTCCTTCCGGATTTCCAAGGTACCTAATATTCGCATAAGTAAGAATCTTAGTAAGGTCCAACCAACGACCATGAAGAATCGAACGCTTCAATGCAAGCCAAAGTGTGCGAACTAGTAGCTAATAAGAAGATTACGTGTCGGATTTCTCTTCTTTCAGCAACTCAAGAATCTTTTTCTCCTCCTCCTCGTTTTCGTTGTCTGGAGGCTGCTGAGATTCCTCGTACGACAGAAAATTACCGCCTTTGGTGCTATTATTTCCTGCTCCTCCATCGCGGAATGGGGAGAACTTGTCTGCGCCTCGAGGCTCGAAGTACTATAACCAATATGATATCATTTCCAAAATAATGGTAGGTGCTATTTTTATTATGGAAGTGTTGATGCCAATATACCAGTGCTACCCTTAGTAATTTTATTACTTCTGCTACTACTGTTAATAATAATAATAATACTTGCTTCTCCTTTTCCATAGATGGTATTGCTACTGTCAGTATCGACTAAAACTACAATTATACCCTTTCAGAATTCCTGAATGATCCTCCCCTCTTGGTAAAACTGCCATCCTTCTCATCGCCACCTTCAATCGAACATTAAGAATGTAGCATAGTGATTTAATTCAAAACAAGACCGAGACATCAAACTTGTTCTATATTGCTATCATTTATTTAGAAAAGTGAGAGCATCAACCTCCCCTCATACTGCCGTGGAAGCTTGAGCCAGGCCGACTATTATTATGTGAACTACTATTTCGATGGTTACTGACGCTTGTGCTAATTCCATCTGAGAGAGTGTTTATGAGAAGATACAGCATCATCATAGTTATTAATCAAATAGACTTCATACGAGTTTATCAGCATACCAGATGCTGGAACTGTGATATCATTGCGATCTTCCGTCTCTGAGTAAATATGCTTATGCAAGTGGTCAATTAGCATTTCCTGGATTGCGTTTCTCTGAGTGAGCATGTGCTGCCTTATCTGAACAATAACAACAACGCACGACGTTATCGAGATGCAGGCTGCTGCCAATAAAACAGAAACGTGAAGAATCGAAATTGCACAATCACTGGTTTTTACATCGTCTAGAGCCCCAAAACTGCCGAGATCATCGGCAAGGAGTAGCGAAAGGGTATGGATAACAAGCTGCACAGCGTGTAGATACCTAATAAACCACAATCCTTAGGGGACACAGAATGTCTAATCGTCTTCGTGATGATATAACATCGTATGTACATCTTATAATGAACCAGTATAGCAAACTCAATAAATGTAGATAGTGTTTATTTACTGTTTCCGTGCCAAGAATTGCTCCACTTGTTTCGGGACACCAACGACATATTCCACTTTGTCAAGAATTGCCTTGGGAAAGAGAGATAGAGATGATGAGAGTAAGAACAAATTCTCAAGTTGGCCAAAGAATCATTTCTTCGTTCCCACCAGAATCTTTTCTAGCCTCTTGTTTTCTAGATGTCTCTCTCGGAGCGAATCGGGTTTTGTAACCTGTGTTGAAGTTGTCTTAAAATTTGTAAGTTCACAAATAATTTGATGCGAAATAATACCAGAATCCGGCGACTCTGCTTTAAGTTTTCCAGAAGATTATCCACCTTCCTTTGCGTACCTCCAAACCGAGATAGAATCTGGCTAAATGAAGACGTTGCCGTGTTGAAGCCTTCCCGAGAGAACAATAAAAAGGACGGAAATAGGTCAGATTGCACCGAATGTTACAACACAATGGAAGAACCTTTGGTGTAGACATCCAGGATCAAATCAACAATCTTATCTATCGACGATTCCCTGATAGAAAATAATGCATTCGTGTGTGACCAGAAAACATTACATAGCATGATATCTGCGAGTAATTTCGTGCATATTTGCAAAATTAGCTCTCTTTTGAACAAATTGCCGTATCTAGGCACTCTCAGCGCATTCCAGATTAGACTAACATGACTCGCAAAATTTCTTTGTCTCACCATTTTTTCAGCTTTCTCTCATTCTCCTTCCAATACTTGAAGGGGTTAAAATTATGCTCGCTTTGAAACTCCTCCTGTGTTATGTGGTGCCGTTAAAAACATGGGTAAGCATACTCGAGGCAACCGACCGGGTAGTTTTTCGACAGAGTATTAATCTTTTTCATATCGAGCGTCCCTCCAGGAAGGCTCATCCGGCTCTTCATCCGACTTCGATTGCTCATCTTTCAATGGTGTCTTTTCCTCCCCACTGTGTCCCAACAGTCATCTTAGGCCGACCGTGGTGTTTTAATTCCCACACATACTTCAAGTTCCAACGAACTCAATACACATATCTTATACAAGGTTGTATGTAGTTTCATCAGGAAAAATAGAAGTTAGTATATTGTGGACCTGAGGGTGGGTCAAAAAACAACGAGAGCGCTGAGGAATAATAGCTCGACCCTGATCGCACTGAACCAATCTCGAGAATCTGATTTGTCAGATGGAGAAGGACGGAAGGGATATACCATCTGCGACAACACATTGTACATGTCTTACCCTTTAAATGTCAATCATGCTCTTCTGTAAGGAAAAATAAGCTATGTACTCAAACTTCCACTTGCAAAACACGAGCAGGGTTGCTTCTTCGTATTCTGGTGTGCCCCGCTCATCCATTTGAGGCATACTAACTATATAATACAGGGCTATCATAAGCTCATTATCATTGGTTGTAAAGCGGCATATTGCCGTGGTGGCACACAATGTCTTCCAAAAGTCCCATCGATCAGCTGAATCCACGTAATAATAAAAATTTTCGACTTCGTATGGAGTTTTGTTTCAATAACTCTATTGTATTTTTTCATAGCAGAACAACCCACAGACCATGTGGTTCTTGTTCACATTATTTAACCTGCAACCAGTTGCCCTGCTATTTGAATGTGAACATTCTTTTTAAAATGAATGATCCACATGTATTTTGCCAGGAGATAGCGAACAGGCTAATGGAGACCAAAAATTTGGAGAAATTAGAAACACAAGTAGAACCTGATTGAAATTGAAGCACAAATAATCGTTATCTATCTACATCTTTAAAAAACTATCTTTGTTATTTCAGCCATTGAACGCGACACGATAGATACGATTGTGAGTAAGCAGGAAGCTACAGCTGTGGGTAAAGCAGAAGCTAAAGAACACAAAATTTTGAAAAAACTTGTCAATAAAAGCTACATCCAATTCCCTAACAAATAACTCACATGCAGCAATACAAACCCGAGCTGGGGATGCTAAAGAGGATACATCTGTAGAAGAAGCAGGTGCAAAATATGAAAATAATTAAAAAATGGTAAAATCCTAAAAGCACGCCTCACCATTTGAATAATTTCTTATTGTGTTCCATTTGACTTATTTCTGAATGTGTTCCAGAGGAGAAAGAATACCAGGGGGAAACCACCGAAGAAGAAGCAAAAACAAGTCTATCTGTTAGAGGCATTGAAAGATTGCAGAGAACAGTGTACGTATTCGCTTTTCTCAGTCTTCTGCCATATCACTAATGATTTATCATCTGAAGGTTGGAAGACCTTCACATATCCAGCAAAATGCTACATGATTTCAATGAATTCTCAAGGGAGAAAATCGGTGATGCAAAGAAAGTATCAGTGAAATACTGTAAACGCATCCGCAAGATTCGAGAGTTATTATATAAGACTTTTGAAAAGATAAGGTTGAGAACAGAATTTCATTTCAATTCGTATCAATCTTACATATTTCTATTTTGACAGGATTTTGAAGGATAAAATTAAAAAAATGGATTCGTAATTCGTCTTGGTAAGATTCTTACAAGTTCGTAATTTCTATATTGTTTACAATATATTGTACGAATTATGCGAAAGCAAGCGCCAGGACTCATGAAACAAAGTAAAATGAAACCAGTATCATAGGTGTAATTATATTTTGCTAAATATTCGGCGAGTGTCGAAAACATCGAGGGGCGGGCACGTGCATTTTTTTTAAACGGACGCGGGTGTGCGTGGCGTACCGCGTACGATCCAGCTATGTCACCGCAATATTTACACCTAATAAAATGTGTGTTCTGCATGCCCAGAATTTTGTATTCGCATAAAATTCTGTCTCATGTGGTAGCGCGCGATACCATTGAAATTATACAGTCATTATACCATGCTACCGTAGACGCCCCATGTGTCATGTAGTCATGTACATACACATGATGTGTGTGCATGCATGCCCGTTTAGTTGTTTGACTGATCGACGTTACGTTGCATGTAAAGATCGTCTCGCTGTGCTTTGCTACTTGCAGTGGATGCACCTAGCAATGCAATGGCGCTATAGGGCGTGTACACGCTAGCAAGCGCGCAGCTAGTATTAGCCATACATGTAGCGTGTTTTGCATAAACATATCTTAAGCTAGCCAGACGCTTTCTAGTAGACCGTGCCATCTAGACATGTGCAATTCTTCTCGTGCGCATGTGCGTTCTCATATCTACTCATGCCATTCTTCTAGTATATTGTACAGCATGCATGCTTGACAGACTAGCAGACCTATTATACTATGAGCGCATGGGTGTGCAATGACGCGTATTGCTAGACTGTACGTAGTACTGATTCGACGAGTGATCGAAAAGTGCAGCAATTTCTAGGCATTCATATTCGATACACAATAGCCAGCTTGCTTACTTTATTAGATCTTACCCATCGATGAGTTAAAAATAAATAAACGTTTACCAGCGCTCAATGTAGCATTATATATGGTTAGAATCGCAGCATCCCTTAATTTAGTTGCGCACGGGTTCGTGCCTTACAGCTGCATACAATAGTCCACAAATAATTATATTGTGCTACATCAGATGACCAACACACATAAGATCCTTTAAGGTTGCACGAAGATTTAAGCTAGGTCGTTGAAGAACCAGAAAATACAAGGTACTTCGCATAAACAGCATCGAATACTTCCGGATCCTGTCGAAATACCGCATCAAACCGTGGTGGAAGTTGTGATCAATATTAACATTGGCTAACCTCGACCAGAGAATGAAGAAAATCTCGCAATTTTTGCTTGGACATTAATCTAGAAGCTGAAAGTCTACCCACATTAGGCTTAGGCGTTCTGCTTTCGAGAAGATTCTACAAGGTGAATGGTTGGATGAGAACATTAAACGAATTGAATAATTGAAGTTGACAATACCGACACTCCGTCCTCTTTCCCATCAACAGCGAGGAACTAAACATCCACAAATCTTAGGTTTGAATCTATGTTAATCAATGATTTGAGTACCAAATCATCATCTTCTTCCTCCTCGTGGAAGATTTGCCGAACATTCCTACTCTCTGTATGACTCATCTTCCCAGGCATTGAAATATCTAAGAGATCATCGGGGGAAAGTAGCTGCAAAGAAAAGAATTTATTCAAAAAATTTCAACATGACTGGAAACGTATGGTTCAAAAAATGTAGTCCATATGCACTGATTACCACATCTGGTTCCGTTGCTGATAAAGGTGAACAGTTCGGAGAAGATGATGCAACGACTTCTGGCTTTTTGGAAGATGCTAAAGGACGAGTATTTTTCGGTTTCTGATGTCTATGCTTTCTGTCGGAGTGTTTTAGGCCTGCACAATGTACTTCAGAAGAAGAGCGAGAATGGTATCATGTAATTGAGACTTATCAATGACCTGCTTGTTTCATTCCATCTCGACTTGAACGGGGAGCAGTAGCGGATAACCTTATTTGCAAGACTTATGAATGATAAACGTGTGATTGAATAAAGTTCATACCGGACAATGAGATCGTAACATGCTTTTTGATCCTCAAGATCGTAGAACCAAAATGCAAAGACTTTGCCCCCCTTTCTCGATTCAACGTAGACAAAGCTGGAAAGTATTCCACAAATCAGCCCCAGTTTATCATTAGAGGCATTCTTAAATACGATTTAATACTTTGTATTTGATTCAATCGTCATGTTCGGCACAATATCCTGAAATAGAAAGTAATATTTTAAGAGGTATGATAAAAGAACAGATTGCGAATATGTAGGACCAGTTCGAAGTTATCCAGGCTTTTCCGGTTTAGGATTATGATTTTATTCTTTGGTGCTGATGGAGACTCAGGAGATCTCTCAACTATGAATAGCGGTCCCCCCACTTCTGAGTTTTTCTAAATTCAAGTACACCATCAAACAAACATTGGGCGTTTGCTCTAAGAAATACGTACCCATTGCATTGCTTCAGATAGTTCGTAAGCTGCTGTAAACTTAATACAGAGGAGAAGATTTTTAAGACGGGGGTCGTGCCTCCTTAATGTTTTGAGCACTTGCGTGTGGGTTTGGGCAGGTGCCGCTGCTGCCATGATTTGATTTGGGCAGCAGGCAGGCAGGCAGGCAGAGTTTGGTAGGATGTGTCGATAGTTGTCAATTTGAGAAGTACTATTTTCCTTGTAGGTGTAGTAGTAGTAATAGATCTATGTATCTTCCAAATTTGTACTATTATTACACCTGAGAAAAACCAAACGACTATTATTCTTATTTCTTTTCTTCTTCGTCCTCTTCCATCTTTTCCTCCTCTTCATAATCTTCCTCCTGTCTTTCTTGTATTTTAGGATATATCCTGCAGGATATTTGAACTATTTTTTCGCTGCAATCGGATGATATTTATCACATACGACATCTGATTATATTGTCGAGCACTACAAAATCCCGTTTCATCTCTAGTATCGAGTTGCGTACGCCCCTTGAAGCGAAATAACCAAGGTAAGATCCAGATCCAGAGAAGCACATTTACCCTTAAGGCCTCATTTCGGTCGAGAGACATTTAACATAACGTTACATCTTTCCAGTAATTTACCAGCTGCAAATTTTTGTTACCTTGTTAGCCTTCATCATGGCGACACAGCAGAAAGAACAAAAGACCAATATGAGTCAGCTTCTCCCGCTAGGTCATACTATATCATCGTAATTCATAATGTGCTGTTGCGAAACTTGGTTAAAATCTTTGAGCGCTGATGGACCGGAAGAAATTCCTCACTGAAGAAACCAATTTTCAATATTCAGCTTTTTACGATTTCAACCAGCAATGATAAACCCCATCATTCTAACATGCAGTATTTAATGGAGTGTTTTACGCTGATTTCTACTTAGAACTGATTGATAAGTGTATCGGAGAAAAGATATGGATCATAATGAAGGTAGAATACAAGCTCAATGGCTTTGTTGCCGAAGTTAATTACGAACTGTATTGTTTTTTTTTAAAAAAGGGAGATAAAGAGCTTACTGGCACTTTGCGCGGATTCGATGCATACGTGAACATGGTGTTAGATGATGTTACGGAGTACGATTTTGCTGAAGAAGGAAAAAAAGTTACAAAGCTAGATTCTATCCTCCTCAATGGGAACAACGTATCATTAGTAAGTCAACTATTTTTCATTTGAATTCCATTGTGTGACGCATTGTTTTACAGATGGTTCCAGGAGGAAAACCTGAAGAGAAATAGTTTGCTGTATTCTCTTAATATTTTAAAATCGGTGCAATTAATATCGAATAAACGTGCACATAGTGTGTTAATGATGAAAGGTGCATGCTCATCCTTATACGATTTTGCACAATTAACATAAATGGTATTTGAATATGACGCTGCATGGGCTCTGCTGTAGGATATGTAGTGTCTATAACTTCTACTAAAAGAACTGCTTTCGGTTGCCCGTGCGCACAATAAGAAGGCTACATGCTATGCGAACAACAACACATAAAATGATGTATATTCGCAGTCTAGCAGTGCTGTGTGTGCATGCATGTAATCATTATTGCAGCTTACTGTGAGATTATCACATACCATACCTAGCTAGATAGTTCTAAATGTTAGACTTACCTGTGTACGTAACATAACACCAGTTTTAGCATAAGATTACACTACTACAGATATAATATATACGTATGTCTATTGTTTACCGTGTAGCTTCACTATTTCATCATCTTTGTTTGTGCTGGGCATTTAAATTTGTGGTCTGCGCAGCTATCTAGCTGTGATAATGATATGCTAGCTGTGTCGTGCTATGAATGGGCACAGCACTGCGCGCGCATATGTAAGACGGATACGATGTAATTGATCGATTAAGTGTGTGCATCTCTTGCAAACTATCCACATGCTGCGAGGCTAGGTATGCACATGCACTAGATGCAGCATATTTCGAGAAGTAGCATCCTCTTCAAACACACTTGAAAAGCATTAACGCTTGCGATACACACTGGCACACATCTGTCTTGCATTGAGATAATTAATTAGAACTATTATTGCGTCTAGCTAATATATTACACTTTGGGTGTCGCACCCTTGAGAAACACTTGTTCAGCAACTCCCAGCTTTCCGGTGGCATAAAAGAATGCATCCCTGATTGAGGGCAGAAAATTAATTTTTTGCATTGCATAGATAGACCCATAAAGTAAGTGTTATTTGTATTAGTATATGCTTTTAGCCCAAGCTTGATGCAACCTTTCGCATTCAGAGAGGGAAAAGCAATCTGTCTATACAACGACTCAAATTCAAGACACTCTATTGTAAAATTGCTTCCATTTCTCGGCGGGGCTCGATCAAATACCTCACAAATCCAGGAAGAACGATTCCTGTGTCTTTTGAGACTGAAGAATCTCCAGCCGTCTCAAGTATTCCCAAAAGTCTATCATTAACATTATTACGGATTAAGGAATTCGGAATTTTAAACTAAATAAGCAAAGGGAACGAGCCTCAGCTTATTTTTGAGTTTGTGCAGTAGCATGCAATCCATACTATTCGACACCACCTTAATCTAGTAGTGAATTTATACATAGATGATACTACCTTGATTCAAGCTGTATCAATGTCGTGGGAATTTTCCGCTGTTTCTCATAGGCGTCTAAAAGCAAAAATTTAGACATTTGTTAACATTGAGGAGAGATGCAGCCGAGCGTAGAATGTTGGCAGGAGGAGCCGCATAATTAGGCTTTCTCTCTTTCACTACCTAAAGCGTTTTTCACAGTCGAGAAACGGCCTTTTTTTAGATCAGCTAACCTGATATTGATAATGAACAACGGTGATACATGCTGATGGTGGTACTATCTGTATGACAATGGTGGTAATGGTGGTGATGGTGGTTATAATGATGATGTGATAATGTTTGGGTAAAAGTGAAGGAAGCAAGCTTGAGATAAATAGTAGAAAAGGTTCTGCTGCATGATAAACTTTACAACTACCACTGCTACTACTACTACTACTACTACTACTACTACTACAATTCCCCCCCTGCTGTTCAATAGTAATATTTCTGTTCTATCTCTCACAACTGCTGAAAGGGGAAAGTACGTCGTCATTATACAAACATGTAATAATGAGACGATAAAGAACTTGTTGATCAAATTATTGCGCTCTCCCCTCTACTACTATTACTACTACTACTACTACTACTACTTTGATGCCAACGAATACGCGTCTTGAATTGCCTGATTTGCACCCTGGCCTACCACCAATCATTTTACAGAATAGTAGCAGCAGCAGCACCACCAGCATTAATGTTGGACACACACACACACACACACACACACACACACACTCTCTCTCTCTCACACACCAAATGTAATTGTTTGTTCATGCAAAATATTTGCGGTAACATGAAAAGATATATATTCATGCGAAGTTGTTACCAAGGAACGGTGGCATTGCATGTGCAGCATCTCCAATTAATACGACATTCCCTGAATGTGATTACGAACAATTCTGTTTGCTGGCTTTCCCTCTCTTTCTCTCACTCTCTTCTCTCTTTCTCTCACTCTCTTCTCTCTTTGTCTCTCCTCATGTTTCTCTCTTTCGATAACTGAGGTTTGAAAATGGATAAATATGATGAGTGCATATATTTAGAGATATTGCTAGCTTGATTCTCCTACTACCTGATTCAGATGTCCACGGCTGAAGAGAAGGGTAATAGTAAACTCCAACGTCAAAAAACCGATCACATCTTTGTGCTAAGTCTACAACCTTGGTAGTCATATTATCATATGTACATGTGGTATGATTATATGAATTTGAAATGATGACGATGACACTGCTTATGATAACGATTGCAGTGCGAAAGAGAAAAGGCTCTGTACCTATTACTATATTGGTACGATCTATCCTTGTGCGACGAGTGGTTTATGAATTATCATCAGATTACTCGAATGTAAATGCATAATATCCTAGTACGATTACATACTTCTTGGGGATTATTCGTTTGCTTCAGACGATCAACACACATCTTCTTCACCTCACCCGTGTCCCAATTAGAGTTCTGATTCGAGAAATTATCAAACACATACGTGCAGCAGCATGTGATTTTCAAGACCCAACTATTCACAACTTCCAGATCATATGCATATACACCACAAATCGTAGTGCGTGCGTGCGTGAGAGCTACCGATCGATTGATGGATGGGGGCATAGCATAGTATTAACGATATGCTGCTGCTGCTGCTGCCGCTACTACTACTGCTACCTCATTGTCATTTTCGTCGCGAAATACTAATGCAATCATCTCAAATGGCTCTGAGTTTAATCCCCGGTATTGAGCAGTGAGTGCATAAGTGCCATCACCAAACCATTGATGAATCTCGCCATCCTAGGTAGTAGAAGTAGTAGTATCATAATGATATATCTCTCCATCCTAGGTAGTAGAAGTAGTAGTAGTAATAGTAGTAGTAGTAGTTGCAGCAGTAGTATCATGTTGCCATGTCCACACACGCTATAAAAGACATTACATACTTCCAGCGAAAGAAACGAAGAGGAAGATAAAGAAGAACACACACACTGCGAACACATATGCAATCCTACTCACACAGATAAATGACGACCGATCATCGGTGACCAACTAAGACTGTTACTACTTACGTTTCCTCTGTTCCATCCCTTTGCAACACCAAATTGAATGCGGATGTTTGAGTATTCTGCTTTTCGACTGTGACGAAGAACCTGACGATTGATTTTTTAAAAAAAGGTGTAAATTAAAGACTATGCTGAGATTAAGTTTTGGAACGATTCTGTCGGTTTGTGCTTTGGTGCTTCGGCGCTAACATTGTATCCCCCTCTCCTCCCCATTTCCTATAATTACCACTGTTCAGCCATGACTAGCACAAAGGCATACATCCTTCTTCCAACTTCATTCACGACTACACAGAGCTAAAATACACCTCTTGCTTGACTTTCGAGCGAATACCATCTGCCCCAATCAACTGGATGATGATGAGGAGGAGGAGGAGGGGGGGGGGGAGAGTCAAACATTACTTGACTTAGCAGGTGTCTCAAGATACGGCATCAGCAGCCAGTAGCACCAGCAGTAACAAGCACCAAGCACTAATAAGCAGCAGAGGATCTTAACCACTACCATCACAAAAAACCACACATCCGTAACGTGCAGGAGATAATACCAAATCAAAGTCCTTTGTTGTGCCGTCTTCAAAAGTGCATTTCACAGCACCATTCTCATTGTCATTGCACTCGGAGACATGCACCAATGTCTTTCCTAGCACTATGCTTTCCTGGAAGAACAAAAATGTTTTTTCTTCTTATGTCAGTCGCTAAACATGGGGTAGAAAGCACAACACGTGTTATCGTACACCTCTCGTTTGGTGTTCTTTCCGTCACTTTATCGTTGTTCTCAATTATGATCGGTGTAGTAACTCTCAGGTAAGTTATCTTCTATGTTTACTATTACGCTAGGAATTGAATCAGCAAGAAGACGCTGCAGGCTATCCCTGTAACAGATGTTGTGCATAATGATGATGCATGGATGAATGGTGAGATATTAATATGGCGACAAATAGTGGGTAGTAGTGATGATGACTATAATGAGTATAATTATGGGAAATGGTACTGGTGGAAATGGTCGTGGTAGTCGTGATGATGAGGTTGTTGTTGTTGTTGTTATTGATGGAGAGGATGGATACTATTAAAAGTGTCTGAATAAGGCAGTAGTGTCCTCGCATTTATAATGTTTGTGTAAGTACGATGACGACACTTTATGATGACAGAAAAAGTGGGAGGAGGCTTGTTGGGCACCTCATAATTGTAAAGACCATCGGTGTGCCTTCAAACATGAGACTCGGTTCTTTTGAAGCTATGTCTTGAATATCAAGACTTAATAGCTTCGTACCTCTTACCTACATATTTTAGTGCAGGCACATTATTATATAGTTTTAGAATGCTGATCATGCGATATTGATTGTCAAAAGAACAACTAATATATTATTTCCAATTACTGTGCGCGATAAAATTGACTTAACAGGCAATCCTGCCTCTTTGACTTCTTTCCCCAAACCCTGGCAAAAGAAAACACTTGTCACTGCTGTCAAAATGAGACTTCATCATCCTATTAATTTTACCATCTTGGCAAGTACAGCAGCTCCACCGTTTAGCTGAAGCCCTCCTCCTAAATTAGGCTGCAGCGCGTTTGATCTGTAAACAATTTATGCGAATGTTGTTGCCAGATTATTTTTACTGTAAACAATTTATGCGAATGTTGTTGCTAAATTATTTTTACTGCCGCTGCATCAAAGTGTCACCCGCAACATGCGTGCAAAATATTAACAACCTATCGAAGACCAGAACTTCTTCCGCTCCAGTGTCTAAATATTGCAGTGCTCTTGCCATGGAGAGTCCGGCAGGCCCAGAACCGATAATGCCAATTCTTTTTGGCACCCCAGCATGCACAGAAACATCACGTCGTCCTTCTCCACGTCGTCGTCGGCTATGACGATTTGGAATTGAGAGCGACGAAATCTGTCTGGTTACAGATGATCGTAAGATCCTATTTTGTTTGCTTGAAGACAAAGAAATGGTGAGGAAGATGAGAAAGAGGATCATCATCGTGCCAATCCACACATTTGATGTGGAGTGGCGACGACGGGGATCCATGGATTGTGAGACAGGACTTGAGAATTTACATTACGACAATAGAATTTCAATGTCGCTGATATAAAATCCCAGTACATCATATCTGACTTCAGTGATTTGAGAAAACCTGGTGATTTCTATGGGTTTTCTCCGTCGTTTGGTGCACTGCGACAAGCAACAAAATATAGGAATGCTGTGACCTCAAAACCCGTATCACTCCATTCCTGCGTGTTGTGTGCTGCGACATTCTTTGCCTAAAATTGGCAATGGGAGGATGGAGGTAGTAGACAATCTCATCTCTCGAGTAATATACTAGCAATCACCCCATACCTCTAAACATGATTCTGGTCTGAAAGTTCGCTATTATTAAAGATCAAACAAAAAACAAAAACCTCGGACTCAATGGTGATGAAGAATCTTAAGCTATCAGAGCGCGAGTCACTTCGGAAAGCATGCGACCTCGCACCTGGAGAGGTTATACTGCGGATATCTTTAAAAGTTTTTTTAAAGCCACAGATCTTTCTTGTCATAACCCTTTTCACTAGGATATAAGATATTTCAGCAACATTTGGAAAGTTTCGAAAAGAGGAAAGCAAAAGAAGAGGTCGTTCTTGGTATCATCAAAGGCAGTATATACAACTTCTGAAAGGTAAAGATGGTATTATCAAATTTATTTGCTAATTATTACTTGATAAAGAGTGTGTTTGTATACGTATTCAATGTTTGCTCCGAAATTAAGTCTCATTTTCTGACTTCATGCATTTTTTGATATGAAGGATGATTGGCGGAACTAAACTTTGCCGAAAGATCCCTCTAGAGAAAATTCAGCTAGTAAGACGATGATGTTTGAGCTATCAATTATACATAGTGGCTGGGCAGTGATTGTCAAGGCATTTTCACATATATCTCCGCTTTCTTCTTTTCTTCTTCTTCTACTCCTTCATCAGCTTCTACTACTGCTGCTACTAACACAGGTGTTCGTGTCCCTCACAACGAATGAGTTCGTCATTCATGTCAGAGAGGAGTACGACACTCGCATTTCCAGCCTCTTTGATGAAGAAGCTTTGATTGGCTATTGCGCAAATATTGAAATCTTCTTTACCAAAATAGATTCGACACCAAGTTCTACCACGAAGACTACAGTCGTATCGTAAAAGGTTGTTATAACATGTCCTATTTTTTGTTTCTTCTTGTTCATTGCTATTGTTCTTGTCCATATGCAGTGATCCAAGATGCATACGAGGAACTTGCCAAGATGAGGGACATGTTATCGGGGGGGTTGTATTATGCAGTAGTAGTATTAGTAGTAGCATGGGAAATAGTAGTAACAGTAGCATTAGAAGAAGAGTTGTGTTTATATGACAAGCAGGAGTCGCAGCAGTTATAAGTGAGTAAGTTGGAGCCGGCAAATTACTGAAACTTAATCCGTTATCATTGCACTAGATGTTTTTACCAGCTTTGTTACGTCGAATACGCCAAATATCATCACTCTGTCATCCTTAATAGCATCACCATCATTGTTGTCGTCGTCAGCTTCATAGTCCACTGTCATAGTCCTCCATTTTTCTACTTCTTCTGAATATTTTCCACCTTTTAGACCAACGGTGATGATGATCGATGTGGACGCCAGCGAAATAGACCACTTCATGGTTCGAAGGGAGGTACAAAAACAAGAGGAAGAACAACAACGAAGAGAGGAGGAGGACCTGGAGTTTTTCTACAATTGTTACAGCCTAACCACCTTCTCTTCCCCTCTCCCTCTCCCGATGTTTTAAACAGAACACCGAGGACGAAATTCGAGGAATCGAAGCTGCTATATACTTATACATTCATCGTCCTCGTACATTGATGATAAGGGTATCTATATTCCATATTTATATGCTGACTTAGCTGCCGACTTTGCGACTGCTGCTACCATCTCTTCCTCCACAGTCTCTCATTCTTCCTCCCCTTACTCTTCTATTGCAAAAAATTTGACATGCTTCCCTCATTTGAACCTCCTCACATCTTTGGGCTGCTGCTGCTGTGCATCTACGGATCGCTTCTCAAGTTACCAGTAATGAAACATGCAGCAGATATCGTGTTGGATGGAGTTCGAATTCGATCAGTAGTGGCGGGAAGGTAGTATAGTAGACAAACACCACAAGTATCAGATTGCTACCATGAGGGAAATTGAAAAGAGGGGAAAGACAAGGTTTAGAGAACATTCAAGTTATTTGTAGTTGTTGAATCTCCTCTTTCTCCCTTGCTTCATGTTACACATAATACGTAGCACCGCTGATAAAGCCGGACTGAAGAAGGGCATGATTATCCAAGAAATAGAAGGAAAAGTTCTCGATTTGAAGATGAGCGGAACAAAAGTTCACGTAATGGATTATTGAGAAATGATGAATCTGAGCTGATTAATTTATCTAAATGATCTAAACAGAGTTTTTTTGCTATAAGAATCATGAGTATTTGCACTCTTCATCATCAAATCCCGCTATAATGTCATAATAAACATAAAAAGGCAATCCTCAACGATGCGCTGGCGTGGGCAATCAAGAAAGAATGCGATGATATCTTGAGGATAAAAGTTCACGACACCGTAAGATGAAGAAGAAACACAATAATTATCAAAAATTAGTCGTCCCCTGATCCACAATAAATGAAAGTGGGCTTCTTTGATCAAATATGGCAATTGATATGTCTATTATGCATTTAAATAAGCTAGCTACCATAAGTATGTGCGACTTCTGAATATAAACACATTTTCTTCAACGGCTGAATATATTAGGACTGGGGGGGATGTAGCAGTAGCAGCCAAACAGTAGTATTACCACCACATCTTTTCAAATTAAAGGGAGGAGGAGGAAAGAGAGAAGCAGTGGTATCATCTACTGCTGATACTTCCTCTACATCGTGCTCATCGCCTGGGATCATTGCAACAACTTCAGTGCCAGCAAGTACTACGACCATGACCAAAATGACGACGACGACGACCAAGACTACAATGTCAACGATGAATTCTTATGTAGTTTCCCCTACTATGAATTCATTTTCGCAGTCTTATTCATCATGCAGTGAGATTAAGTCGTCCCCACACCAGTCTACGACCAATGGTGCAATAGTAGGGAAAGGATCTCTACAGAAGGACCATCGCTAAGACATCCCATAACTTAGTCAGATGTGCAAAGTAGATGCTCTGGAAGCATCAGGACAGTGTTGAGATTTCAGAATTGTGTACTTGTTCGAAAGCGTGAGTTCCTTTCTGACAAAATTCATGCCCACAAGCATCCTGTTCATGCCCACATTTAGACACATGTTCATGCATGGCACATCTGATTGATCACCTAGTTGCCCATTCGAAGATGATCATTGCTGAACTACGCGCATGTGGTCTCTAGAGTCTAGATGATGGTCGCTGCAAGCCATTTGTGAGCACACAATCAAATTAGCCTCGTATGACAGGACCACCATTCAGGCTAGCAGGTGTGCTGTCATTTGTGTCAGGCATGCGAACATGCCTAGATGTCTTCAGGCGAGACGAAGATGCAGGTGTCTAGCTGTAGCAAGCTGGAATTGTTGATGTTTCAGTTCATCACATCTAGACATGCAGATGAACACATCTAGATCTGCTCTAGTGCTAGCTAGCTAGACCCATTCACTGCGCGCACTGGCGCATGCTGGCATGGCAAGATGAGGTTTCACCATCATCTCTAGATCTGTTGCAACAACAATGATCTGGACAATGTGGCACATTTTGGCACAACTAGACAACACCAGATCGAGCAGACAATGTTCATTGCTCCATGCTTGACATCACTCACGTGAGCTGTCTAGCTGTGTCTAGCTAGCTAGTCTAGCAGCAGTGTGCGTGGTGCGCATCAATGTGTTGTGCCACACCAATCTAGCTAGCTAGCTAGCTGGTGATTTCCATGCGAACGACTCGGGATGTCTGTCTTCGATCTGGACATCGATCTCACACTAGCTAGCTTGCGCTCGAGCGTGAGCAAAAGTGTCCAGACGTCTGCACATCTAGACATGCAAGACAAGACTCATCCAAGGACACTTCGTTGTGTGTGCATCATTGCACGATCTAGCCCGGTAGCGACAAAAACAAAAAAGTGTGACACACTCGGCACTTGTTCACCACAGAAAAGAAACGTGTCAAACAGCAAAACTCAACAAGCTAGCAAGGCTAGCTGTGGCCAGAGGGTTCACTGCCACGCCAGCACGCGCATTGCCCCATTGGCCCAACTAGCCAACTGCTGCTTCCATCTTGCTTGCCAGCTTGCTTGCTTGGCTCAGTCTGGCAGTCTCGGTGCTGTGAAGCTCCAGAGCTGTTTTTGTTGTCGCTTTTGACCACATGCTATGTGTCATCCAATGAACGAACGCTTCCCCCCTTGTGAGCGCCTGATGTGCGCTCCCTCCTCGAACCTGGGAATGTTTGACATCGAACATTGCGACAACTTCGCACTGCCAGACTGGCACAGTCTAGCAGTCGCTGAGTGTGCATGTGTGCGTGCACGCAGCACCACTCTGAAACTCTGGAACAAACGTTCACGTCTAGACGTGCACGATGCAAGTGAACAATGAAACAATGAAACAATGACAATGAACCTGGAAACGTGAACAAACGTGAACGAACGAACGGGTGAATGCCAGAGTGAATGAACAAGTGAACAATGAACAATGAACAATGAACAATGATGATGAACTACATTTCCAAAATGCAACAAGACATTTGCAGTGCACGAAACGCAGTGCCTCGAGCCAAACCTGGCGAGGTCCAATTTTGGGCATGTCATGACGCCATGACAATGCTGCAACACTCGCTACGAACGCGTGTTGGCTCATGCATGAAGTGAAACAAAAAGGAACCAAGAATGGCATTCTAGCCACTCCTCCGTTCCTAGTTTCATTGTCTTTTGTGCATGATCTTTGCCAACTTCAGGACCACGCACCCCTGAGTTCTGCCGTGATGGTTTGCCCATGCCAGCATGCTTGGAGATCACCAAGCAAGAACACCACACCTACGAACCCCAAGCGAACAATCCCATGGACCACACCTTCATGGTCCGCTTCACACCTGCCACAACATCCCCGGCTTTTGCGGAGACATTGCCCTCGCTGGAAGGCATGAAGGTGGAGGAGGATGCATTCTTCCGCCTTGAAGTGTGTCCTTTTCATGATGCTTGATTTGAAAGAAAAGAAGAAAGAAACTTTGTTGATCAATTGCATTTGAAAAGATCATCATGGAACGTGCCAACTCACCCATGCCAGCATGCCACAATGCTTGCACATGCATGCACTTGCTTGTGGCAAGGTCCAAAATTTGAGATTGAGAGTAACTCTGCGATTTCTCGAGATTGTTCCGAGATTGCTCGAGATTGTTCCGAGATTGTTTTGAGATTGCTCCTGGTTCAGGCATCGTCGCACCTTCACGATCAACACGAAGAGGTGATGAATGAAGGAATGAATGAATGAGTGGATGAATGAATGAATGAAAAGGAATTTCTCTGATTTTGTGTGTGTATGTGTGTGTGTGTATGTGTGTGCGTGTAGATATGCTTAACTTTGCTACGACTCATCAATGACAAAGTAAATCAGATTTCAATTTGAAAAAAGGGGGAATCAGCAATGCCTTCAGCTATTTCATCATCTCCACAATATTCCTAGCATTTTCTTCCCAAGCTGCCCCACGCTTACAGCAAAATAGAGAAACTATGCTCGACCGTACCTACGAGAAATCTCTTTGTCGGACACACTTCGACGATTTCAAAGAGAAACAGGCAAACTAGAGACAGAAAGGGGGGATAGAGAGAAGAAGAACGTGAGAAGGGGGGAAGGATACGACCTCAAGCTAGCGATGTATGCAAGAACAGTTAGACTGGAGACAAATCAGAGAGAGAGAGAGAGAGAGAGAGGGAGAGAGGCAAAATTTAAGGGAAAAACGATAAGCTGGATGCAATTTTCAGCAGCACGTCGTTGTTGGCATAGACGAGGCTGGCCGTGGACCCTTAGCGGGTAGCTTCTGTATTTAGAGGTACGAGTTCTTCGATTGAATATTGATGCTTTCTTATTCAGGGCCAGTCGTTGCAGCTGCGTGCCACATCCCTTTTGATGTCCAAATAGATGGAATAAATGATAGCAAAAAAGTGCAGGAAGCTGATCGCGAGGCGCTTTTTAAAATACTCACCGAACACCCGAGAGTGAAGTATGCCGTCAGGTCGAAGCTAGAGATTCAAATCGATGCTTTCTGTCTGCTGAGGAAGGATATTGTACTGTATTGTCAGTATCATCGATGCTCGGGGTATTGAGAAGTTAAACATACTTCATGCTGCGATGGCGGCGATGGATGGCGCTTTTCAGAAACTCAATGCAAGTAGTGTAACATGCAAAATCACGGCATATAAAACAGTTATTTGGACACAGGGGTCCATCCTTATGATAAAATTACCAGAGATATATTCGTTTCCAAAGAAATTCACATTGTAACAATATAATATTGTTACCATTTCTGTAGGCATTTTGGAGTTACCGTCATCGTCACCATCAAAAACTCTCGTCCTGATTGATGGACCAAGAGTCCCCCCTAAACTCAAAGACCAAAATGAAAGCTCTTTTGACGATAATGGTATAGATTTCTTTTCTCCTCCTCTGTGTAAAAAAACATCGGTCTCCAAATCCTGTATTAGGGTGATGAAATATCGTTAAATAGAAAAAAGGCATCATGATGGATATGGATGATTATTGTTATAATAGTAATAATCAAATTCATTGTTATGTTAGTTCCTTTTGCAGTATTGCCTGTCGTAAAGGGAGACTCCAAGTGCTTTTCAATTGCTGCAGCCTCGATAATTGCTAAAGTTTCACGGTGAGAAGTCACATTTCCTACTTATTCATATGTCTGCAACAAGTAGGCAATTGAGAAGTATGCAGATGATAGGGAAAATGATGGCGTCGATGATATAGTTTTTGTATGTCACCTCGTAGTGAAAGAGGTTTATTTACCGTTATCTTATGCCATGCCGATATTAGTATCGTACAGATACGTGTCTTACTAAACTTTCCGTATCATGATTATTGTAACATTGATTTGTTTTAATTTGATTAAAGAGACCGGATTATGTACAGTATGCATAAGAAATGGCCTCAATATCAATTTGCACGCCATAAGGTATGAGATGTGTACTATACTCACATCGTCCGCCTTAGTAGTACTACCACAAAAAAGAAAAAGGCACAACGATTTTTGTATCTCGAGTATTAACATAGTAGTATATCCTATTCTATTTATGATCCCTCCTAATGGCACACCAACTAATTTCAACCAATTCAATGTTGTAACATGATTGGTGGTGGTGATGATGATGATGATGATGATACATATTCCATCTTCTATCCAATTGCGACCGAGCACATATCTCACTTAGGTCATATTACTTACAAAAATCAAAGAAAATGAATGAACAGTAGTTTTGATATATAGGGATATCCGACTGCATTACACGTGCAGGCGATCCGGCAGCATGGTTTTGTTTGACACAGAATTACTAATTTTTATTAATATACTTCCCTCGATGGTTGTGATGTGGGTGATACGAATGGTGTCATTGGTAGTATAGGTCATGGTGATAATAGTGATGATGATGATTATGGTGATGATGATGATAATGATGAAATGAAGAGCATTCTTGGTATTGACGAGGATGGTACGGAGAATAATCCAGTAATTCTCCTTTTCAAGGTCCTTGTGAAATCCATCGAATGACATTTGCTCCTCTTAAACACTGGTATCCAACCTCTTCAGGTTAGTGTCTTTGGTTGCTTTTTTTAGCTATTGTAGCACGAGAAATAAACACGTTATTAGCAACTTTCATCGTTTTGTCCATTTATCAGATGTTAAAAAAGTGGAAAAGTATCAGAGCAAGCCGTCCAAAAAGCTAGCCAGAAAGCATACGACTACAAAAGCAGTTCTCACTCCCAAAAGCAGGAAAACAAGAATACGGAAGATCAAGCAAACTCGCAGCCAAAACCAAACTGGAAGGACAAAAAAACACAAGCACGAGACAGGAACAAAATGTGTTCGACGTAGTAAAAGAATAGCCGCAATGTCGAAATCATAGCAAGCTTGCAGCATTGCATTTGCACAAATATAGCCCTCTATATTACATCACAGAGGCAAATACATCCATATATAGACAAATCTACATGCACACCGAGTTTCTATATTTCTATTACATCACACACAGCAATCTCCATCTGGTCTGCGTCCACGTATGTAGCATGTGCTGCTGCAATGCGATGCGGCAAAGCGGACTAGCTGTATGATGAATCGTCTACAGAGATGCGCGCATCTACAATCCTTACAATCAGTTTTGAGCACTATGACTAGATGAGACGGATGTAATGAACAAGTTTACAAATAAAAATTTTTCAAATGCAGAATGGACATCCTAATAATGCAGTTGCGAGCACCTCTATGGACACACAACTCTGGAGCTCTCTATCTGCTCTTTTGAGCTCTAGCTAAAGCTACACACAGTGCACATCGCATCATCGTGTGTGTGCATCATGCTAGAATGAAAGTTGCACATGCGCATATGTGTCCATCTAGCTAGCTACTAGCCATATGATATCGTTGACAACCACACGTACAGCAGGCTAGCTAGCAGGTCTAGAGGTGCCTCATGAATTTTGTGATGATCGATCACATTCTTAGTTGACTATGCTAGCTATATAGCATGCTAGTTGATGTCATTTGCGTCTTGCGCACAATCATCAGCGTATAAGTGCTGCTGCTTGGTATCGTAGTGCCATATCCACAACGTACAACATGTGCACTCTAGCACCGTGCTATAATGACAATGGCTATGTGTCCTGTCTCTGTGTGTCCTATCTAGCTGTGCTAGTAGTGTCTACTGTGTGTTCGTGTAGTCATTTCTGAATTTGCGCACAGCATGCATTCATGCAGTGCAAGCATCCATAGCGCTACTAGGCTAGCTAGCTAGTCTGATGACAAATGAAAAAAAAATATCATTACGTCCGTCTCACACGCTAGTCTGGCTATTATAGGCTGTTGCCGTTACGTGTCTAGGTGTGCGTGCTCGTTTTGCATGTTTGTGCGCAAAGCAGAAATTTTATGGGTACACAGCATGGAAATAAAGACACATAGTAAATTTGTGGTAAACTTGTGATAAATTTGATATACATTTAACACATCAATTAAAATTCAATGTGACTGAAGCCCTTGAAAATTTCCAATGTCTTCTGCCAAGACGATGTGCAATCTATTGTGACTAAATCTGAACCATGATAATTTATATAACGAAGATTTTCAAAAGAATTTATTATCCAATTTACTTCTTCTCAGTCGTCTCTTTTCCCATCTCCCACCATCTAATCGATGTAACTTTATCAAAAATCTCGCCTGCAATTTTGCCGCCGTCGAGCCCTGCGCGAGCGAAACCGGTATCGACGTTTGTTCCTTCAACCTCCATGGTGCCCTTTGGCATCCTTTGCATCCCACCAGCAAGCCACATCACATTGGTAAAACCTGAGGATTTTTTAAAATGTAAGCATGGATGTTGAATCAGATATAACATCGTACCATGTGAAATGGGTCTAATCGCAGAGTTGGACAACTTTTATTTGCATTAAAGTCATGACAGAAACACAAACCTGCGTTAACTAGGTAATCGGTTGCAACAAGGGATCTCAGTCCTTCGCCACAGCTGAGGATGAGTTTCGCATCAGCTGGGAACTCCTTCTGAACGTCTGCCACGAAGTTATCATTCCGTTCCAAATCGCGGCTGTGGCCAGCGTAAATACTATTTGACCATCGTCGAGCCAGTGACATGACATCAATTCCTTCGCGTTCTTTCACAAATGGAACATGAGTCGAATCTTTAGCTCTAATTCGTTCCCGCTCGTAAGCTGGACGCACATCGATCACCTGGAATCCGTCATCGAGGTATTCTTTCATCTCCTCGCCATAAAGTCCACGGGTCTTTTTGAGAATGCTGCGATAGCCATCGTATGCACTTCCAAATTTCCTGTAGTCTACACCATCAAAGCTTTGGCCTTTCAGATCTGCTCCAACCTGAAGTTTTCGGGTACCCCCACATCCGAGACGAGCGAGGTGTGAAAGTTGCGAAGGCCGTGTAGCTGAAAAGTGTGCAGTTCGCGTACTAGAGGAGATTGAGGAGGAAAGCCGCGCTGAAGACGAGAAAGCAATGAAGGCAGCAACGCCAAAAAGAGCAAGGAGCGCGAAGGGGGTTGCCGACGACGATGCCATTGATTGATATCTTCTGTGGTATCGTTTGTTCGGTTTGCGCATAGAGGTTTTCTTTTTTCAGCACAATTGAACTATTTAGCACCACGAAATATGCTGCAATTACCACATCTGAGACAGCTCTTCACCACAAAATATGAGGATAATCTTGACCTTTTTATTGCTATCGTTGCATCCAAAACCATTCTGCTGCCACAAGTAAAGTCTTTGCTAAGATTTCGTATTAGAACGAATAATTGAATGGCATTTATTTTGAAAGACATCCATTGACATCGAAAATAGAGTGCAACAAATAGACATGGGATTTTACCTACTCTTTTGCTTTCCCGAATTATTCTTTTTGCTAAGATATCATTGCTAACTCATAACATCTCGCTACATGTAGAATTCGATTCGACTTCTCTTGGTTGGATTGCTCCTCCCTACCTGTAATATATATTCATCTCTCGAGACTTGTGTGTGTTTCGGGAAAAAATAGGGGTATACCAACATTGCTTCATCAGGCCGTTCGTACGACTTCTCTATCTCACAAGAAAAAAATTGCCTTCTTTTTCACTTTTGTTACTTCAATGTGAAATTCCATGTTTAGTCTTTTATCCTAGTCGCAAATAATAATCAGCTTCCATTTGAGAAATAATAATTATGAAGTCTGTACCCCCCCTTGGAATGCACTTTTCAAAATATCCTCATAAACTTCATATTCATTGAATAATTTGATATACTTGCTATTTTTATTAATATTGAGAATAAATGTTGTCGTACAGACTATTTATCTAATTAAAATTCCACCGTTGAGGTAGGCCAGGTCTGAAAATTTAAAGGCGGCATTGAAGCCGACAAGTCTCCCACCATCGATTGGACCAACATGAAGATATGTCGACAGTGGGGAGGAGCAATGATGGTGTTCATCGCTCTTACCTTTGCAAAGAAGACAGACTCACGGGTTCTAAGAGCTGGCTCGACAAGAACTGTCGCGGTTCGAAGCTTTTCCAAATTAGAATTAGAACACCTCTGAGTGAATGTCACATGAGGATGTTGAATGCATTGAATAATTCTCAATAGAATATGTCATTTTTGTTTGATTTCAGTCTCATGGAATATGGAAGAACCTGCGACGTACCAGCAATGGAATCAGAAATAATTTCCATCGTACGTTACAGCGAAGTCCCTTCAAGTCGAGATCAATTTCTGGGACGCATTCCCTGGTCTTCAATGATGATCTTGAAATGCAACTAAGTCAGATAATAAAAGAGAGGAAGCTGAGGCGCGATGAGGTTAGCTTCAACCTTCAATTTCAACTATTTCTCCATCACTGAGCCGTCTTTCCCCCCTCTAATGTGTGACTGAAGTCGAATACTCAATGTCAGAAATCAGGTGGCAGGGCTTCATTACCAGCTGTTGCCTTTGATATTGATGGGGTGTTCAAAATGGGTGGTCAATATTCTGCAGCTGGAGCAGAGGCTCTACGAAAGGTGGTCGACGCCGAGATTCCTTACGTGTTGGTGACAAACGGAGGGGGTGGTCGCACCGAGGAGCAGTACGCAAACGAGATGAACAAGAAATTGCAGGCAGTGGATGAAAAATCTGCTGATATGGAATTCGTTACAGGCGATCAAATGATTTTGAGCTACACACCCTTCGACAGTGACCTTTCTCATTTGAAAAACGAGCCCGTTCTCATTGTGGGCTCACCCAGAATCCTGGAAGCAGCGGTAAATTACGGCTTTACCAAGGCGATGCATCTGAGCGAATACACATGCCGCCATCCCACTATGAACCCATTCGGAAAGTCTGGCTTGGAGAAAGATGATTGTGTGATAAATCTCGCAAGAGAAGAATGGAACGAAGATTTTAAAGCAATTCTTGTTTTCACTGACCCCGTGGATTTCTTCGAGGGAATCCAAGTCCTCACTGATGTTCTCTTATCAAGTAAGCCGGGCAAAGTTGAGTTTGAGCCTGAAAGAAGGATTCCAATAGTATTTTCTAATCCGGATCTCCTTTGGAAGACTCAATACCCACATGCTCGGTTTGGACAAGGAGCTTTCCGATTAGCACTGGAAGTTTGCTACAAAGCGCGTTTGCAAAATCTAGGTGCTTCAGAAAAGGAGATAGAGAATCGTCTCAGAGATTTTGTCCAATATGGAAAACCTGAGATTGCACAGTTTCTTCATACGAAGAGGGCATTAATCAAACAAGCAGCTAAGACAGGGTATTATTCTTATTTTTTAGTAATTATGCTCACTTCCGTACACATTTGCATTAGTGAACACCATTGCAAGAAACAGAACGCTAATGACGGTGTTGTTACTAGGTGTGATATCTCCCACTACTACATGGTTGGAGACAACCCAATGTCGGATATCCAGGGTGCGATTAACATGGATGAGAGAGCTCGTTCGAAAGATGAGAAGCGATGGTCAGGATTATTGGTACGGACGGGAGTTTACAAGGATGGAGACAATGATCTTGGAGCTACAAAGATTGTCGACAATGTCTTAGACTCAGTCGATCACATTCTAGATGCACATAAAGAAGAACTTCAGAAGTTAAAAGAGCAAAAAGCAACAAAGACTGTTGCATGAGTAAAACCTTCAACCAATAGAATTGATATCCAACTCCCAATTCCTGTGATTAAGTGGAAAATATTATGGAATCTCCGCGAATTGAAGAATGATAGAAAACAGTTTAAAAACAAAATCAGATAAATTTCGATCAATTGCCATTCCTCGTTTCAACGTTGCATAGAATCTGGCAACTCATTTAGTTCGTCCTAATTATCATCTGCTGTAAATTTAGCACATATCCTCTGCTCGCAACAAAAACAACAGCAACAACAACTTTATGACTACCATCCACTTCCGCTTCCACGAGCACAACATATTTAAGTGCATAAGCGGTTTTGGTGAGATTGATGACAGGCAAGAGCATTAAGAGAAGCCTTGTAAATGGCACCAGCGAAACTCTGGCGGCATAGTTACTAATTATTAATCTTACCTACAAAGTTACGTCTGGAAAAGTCTGGTTTAGCATCGTTACACCTTGATTTTCTGGACAATCAAGGTTTTTTTCCGAAAATGTAGCTACACTGGTATATTCGTTTGCGACTCTTGCGCACACGTTCGAAATACCTATCAAAATTTAAATATGAATGAGAGCGCATTTTTTTTAGGACGTAGTTTGATAGTCGCAGCTCGCATACTGTCATTTATATTGTTTACTTGTGAAACAAGTGCATTGAAAACTTAAAAAAGTCTATAAAAAGAGTACATTCAACTATACATAGCAAACATATCACAAATGAATCTAGTCAGCTAGCAGCAGCAGTGCTAGTAGTACCAGGGCAATGCGTTTAGTCTGAACACAATATCACGATAGTTAAGGCCAACATAGATTGTGCACTAGCGCATCACAACACATGCACAAAGAGTTGCTATTCCATAAAAGCTTTGTCGCTTGCATTGGTATGTCATTATATGTAGACAAGCTAGTCTAGTAGTGACATGATGCGTCGTGATGGTAGAATGTGAGACTAAAGACGGCTAGAAGTAGACGGATGTAATGAATGAAAAAATTACATTCTATCAATCGTATCTAGCAATAGACATCAACATTCTAATAGCTGCCACATGCACAAAGCAGAGGCATGTAAGGCGGATGTAATTGGTCAACTAAATTTGTTCAATGGTCATCCTCATGTAATGCAGAGCAACTGTGCAAAGCATGTAGCCAACACGCATTAGCATGCATGCGATGCACAGGCAACTAATGTGACCATGCATGTATCGTTGTACACGGCGAGTTGATTCATTCGGAATTAATTGCGTTCGTCTGTGCCACGTCTCATTGTCTCATTGCAAATAGCAGAAAGAAACAACTCAGCTTTAGTCGTTGTGGCTGCAGCTAGCTGGCTGTGGGAAGCGTGCGCTGCGTCTAGGACAACATGATGGCAAGAATGAAAAAACATGCTAGCTGGGCCGCTCTAGCGCTTCATTGCGTCCATTTTGTCGCATGCTGTGTCCATTGAAAAATGCTCTAGCTAGATAGCCTACTAGTTGTGTGCACATGTGCACAGACACTTTGTCTCACACATGCGTGTTTCAGGCACTGTATGTGATGCATCAGGCGGGCGTCATGATTGCATGAAAATTCTTGTCTTTTCATCAAATTCTCGTCGCTAATGTAGCTTTGCAATGCGATGCGACGCGGCTACGGCGCAAAATAGCCAGCGGCTACAATGTGTAAGCGCTCCTCAAGGCAGCTCTAGAGCTATGCATGACTAGCTAGATGATGCAGAGCTAGAGAGGCATGCATTGTCTCAGACTGTCTGGTTGTCGTCGCTACAGCTACAGGCCCACGTGCCTTGCTAGCGCTAACAACTGTAGACAAGCGCACGGGCCTGCAGCGACATACCTAGATGCGTCTAGCTAGCTAGATGATTCCTAGATTCGATCGTGTCGATGCATCACTGACTGCAATGATTCGCGGCACCGCTAGCTCTAGACCGAGCCACGCACATACGCAACCTCTTCAACATCATTGCACATTGCTAGATTGCATGGCAGTAGCGCTGTCTGGTTGTGGCTGATACTTAATCTTTGGTCTGTCGAAGACATATCAGCTTGACAGCAGACTGTATGTGAATCATGTAGTGCGCATGCCTCTGCTAGATCACGGATGTAGGACATGCGCGAATAATGAGCATGTATGCATGTCGCAAACGCATGGTTACGATTATTTGCTTCCTGTCATTGTAAAGTCATCTAATTGTTTTGCAAATAGTATTCATTGCTAGTTGCTAGTAAGAATCCCGTTAGCATTCTAGCCGGTGTGTGGGATGTATCCTTCAGAATGAAAAATCTCTTCAAATATTGCTTACTCTGCAGGTGAACGAATATGGACAAAGTCATCGACAACATCATCGCCTTCATCAATATTTTTAATATACTCTTGTGCTTTAGTATCCTCATTTTCTGATGATGAATTAGACATTATTTTTATCGGTGGCATCATCTTCTTCTGGTTGCTCTCTAGTGGTGGTGGTGGTGGTGGTGTTCTTCTCGATAACTGTGTCCTCAGGGATGTTATCGTCACCCTCGTTTCCTGAGTTGAACGACTTAGAACTTTTGTGAGCGACAACCTGTTTTCACGAGAGGGTGGTGGAGGAGAAGGCTCTTTCGGTGGTGGAGGAGTATTATGAGGCATGGTTTTTGATGGCTGCTTTGGTGAAGATGGCAACCTATAAAGAACAACAAATAATCTTAGCAAAATCATTCTTGTGATTCATTTGGACTGAAAATACATTCCTTTTTACCTCACATCAGCTTTTGATAATATATGCCAACTGAGAGCCTTGAACCTGGTGATTCATTCGAATAATAATTATAAAAACTATAGTAAAGAAGAATTCACAGTTTTTCGAATCGAATTTGTTTAATTGCTTATAAACACAGACAAAAAACAGGTAGAAGAAGAAGATGATGATAATGATGATGATGACAAGTGGGTAGTAGCAGCAGCTGCATACAAGTAAACAAACCTTCTTTTGTATTTGGGATCAAAATGAATAGCTTTGTCTTCTCCAATCAGACCCACCTTGCTGTATTTTCTTCCGATATTGACATTTTCGGTATTTATATCTTTATCGTTATCAACCGTCTTCTCGCTGCTACTGCTATTGCTGCTGCATGCAGTAATAGTAAGATGTTTGTTTGCGGTTACAGAATCATTAGTATTCGTAGTAGCAGTAACAGTAGCAGTAGCAGTAGGAGAAGATGTGTCCTTTTCCTCCTGTTTATGGCGACTAAGTAGTAACTGGGGCGATGATGATTGAGGAGGACATTGCAGCTGCTGCTTGTGTAGTAAATCCTTTTTATTGCTGGGTGTAATAGATTTTGTCGCATTATTTCCTTTTTCGACGGATGTGGTGGTCGTAGTATTAGTAGATAGTGTGAGGGCAGGAAAGCGATCTTGCAAGTGTTTTGATCGAAGTCGAATCAATCGAGAATCTGGAAATTTACGCGTCCACAATCTGTCGAAGCATGTCTTCATGAATCGTTCTATATCTACTTTATATTTGCTTAAGTCTCGCATTGTGGCAATGACAGCCTCAAAATCATTACAATTTAGCAGCTGCTTTTCCATGCTTTTCAGGATCGCAAGACTAGCTCTAAAAATTATTATAATTCCTTCAAAAAATAAACAATCCCAGATGTGTAAAACCACTTCTATAGGCAATGTGGTGGCAAACAAGCACATCAACCAATTTGTGGAAAAAGTTTCCAATCGCATATTAATGGCCTCAAAATGTTGATAGAGCCCTGGAAGATACATTCGAAACAAATCTCGCATAACGGCTTGGTCAATAACTATTCCTCCTAGGTTGGATTGATGGTACAGGACTCGTTGAGAGACTGCTGGATATCCACTTTTTTTATCATCATCCATCGGAATTACGCAACACAAATCTTCAACAATGGTCACAAAGAGCCAGAAGGCGTCCTCCTCTTCCATGAATAGTAGTAAAATTGCGCAGACAAAATTCATACTCTGACAATAACCCACTGAGGGATTGTGAGAGGCAAAAGCAGTGAGAACTCTTCGAAGCATATCTTGAGATTCACCAGCCTCAAAACCCTGATTTTTAGGGAACGTCCTTTCCAAATCCTTTTCTACTTGCTTAAACACGCGCTTCGATCCAGAACTCTGTGCCTTTTTAACCATCCTGGAATAGTAACCATTCTCCGCTTTACACTTTCTTTCATCAGAACCACTTAGTAAAGGCCATAAGTGGCCTCGTAGCTCGGGAGGGATGCCACGTCTAACCAGCTTCTTCACTTCAGGGTCTTTTTTGTGATTTTTAAACGTGGTGAAATCAGTATTGTGAGAAAGATATATGGACCATCGTTTCCGTTGTGCTTCAAGGTAAGTTTCCCATGCGGGATGGGAATGGCAATTTCCCTCTTCTAGAGGAAAGCCGTACACATCGTAATTCTTGTCTCTACTTTCTGATTCCCCCCCTCCGTCACCTAAAATACTACCGCCACCACTGTTGATACTGCGGCGATTACTATTGAGAGTGTTTGAAGAAGAAGAAGAAGAAGAAGAAGAAGAAGAGGGAAACTCTCTGTCTTTAGATTCACTTGAAGTTTGGTTTCTGGATCTCATCATCTGAATTCTTCCTCCTCTACTACCTAGATGAGCATCTTGACGTGAATCACGTGTGTGGACCAACTGCCTTCTATCACAAACATTAAGAGCACTTGTTGTGCCCAGTTTGGACACGCGCAGATGTACGGTATCTCGGAAACACACGTCACACACACGTACAGGCTGTCTGGTTCCCATCTCTGGAAGAACAGCTGTTTGACTAGAGCAAGCTGAGCACACTACGAACCCGCAACGTCGGCAGTGGTGACGACGCAAAGTGACGCTGAAAGGTTTATGACATGTCTCCATCATACAGTGTTTCGTGTGATTGTCTGGAATCCAGGTTGGCTTTACATCCTTACCAACAGTTACTCCCAATGAAGGATTACACTTTCGAGCTACGCGACAGAACTCCTCCAGCTACATAGAGAATAGAAGGTCAGAACCATATGATGATGAGAAAATATCATGTATTAAATTTAGTAACTTTAATTATGTTGATATTCAGAAAGCAGTTGATGAGAATTTATATTCAAACATGATTCACAATAGTTTCGGTTGTCATGGCAGTTGATTAGCCAAGAGTTCATGCAAAACTAACTTTAATTGGGATGATTAATGATGCATGTAATAGATCATAAATCGGGAATAATATAACCCTACGAAAGAATCCAAACCTTATCTGTACTGATGAACACGAATTCGCACCAGTATTTAAAACTATCAGCGCTTGAACCATCGGTGTCATTTGCACTGAATAAAGTGACTCTCAATCCATCGGACGGAGAGCATTCCAATCGAGCTATAGCTGGGATTGATATTATGGCCTTCACGGCCTTATGCTCGAAACAGTGAATCGAACGCTGGGGTAAGTCGATGACCAGAGCCTATTATCATTCAAATGGCATTATGTAAGCAGTTCATAGTTGCTTTCTATGTTGCTAGCTCGTCCACGCATATGAATCAATCGTTGCAAAATAACACCGTTGACACCACGGACATGCAGTACATGTCCATCTTGCATTGCTGTACCCAATGTGCACATGTAGTTTTTAGGGATGATACATTATTCTCTTTCACGAGGTTAAGAAAATTAGCAAAAGAGAGAGGGGGGGGGGGGGGGAGTAACAGGTACCCACCCTTTGTTGCCTTCTAGACACAGGTGGAGCGGTGCAGTCAATCATGATGACGTCGAAGCAGACTTTCATCTACAAGGGAAATACCATGTTTATATATATCGAATAAGAAGAAGAAGAAGAAGAAGAAGAAGAAGAAGAAGAAGAAGAAGAAGAAGAAGAAGAAGAAGAAGAAGATATTTACCTTATTTATGCCCTGTAGGGATAGCTGGGCCCGTCTACTTCTTTTCGTACTAGCTGTTTCCACCTTCCCTTCTGAACCATCAGCACCTCGGGGCATATTTCCTTCAGGCCCTAAAACATCACCGCCATATAAAGCATCAATATCATCACCATCAATCGTCTTCAACAATAATAAACACCTCCTGCGCTTGCAGGTCCTCCTTTCTTCTGTGTTACGCTGCTTCAAACATAATTTTAATAATAAGCAAAGTCGTTGATGCATCGAGGGGAACGCCTTATAAAACCTTATAATGTAGCTCGAGCTAAAATCTTTGGTACAAGGCTACTTCTTCCTCTTTTTGCAACTTCCGCAGGCAGAAGTGACTTCTTCCTCCCCACCATACTAGGTCTACTCGGGTGTCAGTCAGTCATTTCTCATCAGTTCACTCCGACTCCTCCTCTGTTTATTTGTTGAATTGATGTCGCGCATACTGAATGCCCTACGATCTCCTAAAAGTTAGTTCGTCCAGCAAATGTTTGAGCGTCGTACGACACAACCAAGGAATTCCATCAAGGAATTCATTTCATTTTCGATTTGTTCACATTCTTAAAAAATTCATGCATTTGAATCGAGCCACAGCGGCCTGCTGCAAGAAGGGCGTGGTCCAGCAAGGGACACGCTCGATCACGGCATGATTGCACACATCGCGAGCTAACAGAGTTATTCACATGAGCTCGCTCGCGCTGTTCGCGCATCGCATTTTCAGCCCACTCTATGTTGCGCGTAAGGTGTTCACAGGCCGAGGCGCTGTTGCGCGTAAGGTGTTCACAGGCCGAGGCGCTACGTGCACAAGTAGGCAGGGGGGGGGAAAGGCACGTTTACTTCCTTTTGAAGAGTTGTGTTTATTTTTATTAAAGATTATATTTTTATTAAATCGTGCACTGCGTAATCATTCGCGAAGCTTTCGCGAATGCCGCCGCACGTGGGGCAGCACACTTCCGGTGTGCTGCCATGAGTCCCGCCGGAACCCACGTGCCTATGCTGTATTAATATCTACGTTATCTATATTCTATATCCGCGACAACCCCTTTGTTGTCGCACGTGACTTGTGCCCGCGTAGTGGTACGCGCTACACCTCCCCCAAGTCACGTTGCTCCTTCCTTCCTTCCTTATTCCCTTAGACCTTCATCGCTTTCGGAACTTCACCAACCACCAGGTAATAGATTCCTCTCTAACCTTATCTCCTTTGTCGCTTACCCAGAACTCACCTTCGTCCTTAGGTTCGTGTCCATACCAGCCCTCTGCATCAAGGTCCCCCAGGACCTTATACCAGTGCTCAAAGGGTAAGTCGGGAACAGCTAGGTAGAGTAGCTGATATTTTCCGTCCTTTATTTTCATAGCTACCCTCTCCATATTTCGTAATCCAGGGTAGCCTAGATAGACAATCTTCATGCGCCAATCGTCGTTCACCCTGACCTTATTGTTTCCATATTCCACATCGAACTTAGGTCGGGGTCCTAAACAAGGCATTGCTCGCTCCCACACAGTAGGGTTTACTTTAACATCCTCTAGGAGCTTCTCACCGATATCATAATTCTTTAGGTGACTGATGTGGCGCAAGGTGACCCTGTTCCCATCATAGATGTAGTACTGCTTCCTCCCCTTCCTCTCGGTAACCTTTGCAACGCCACCCCAGAAGGGGTCTTGTTTATTTCTCGATCTCAGATTTACCTTGGCCCTAACATACTGTCCTTCCTTTAGAACTCGGCCATCGTACGGGACCTTCTCGTCTTCGCTCTCGGTATCGTCGTCGTTGTCGTCGCCTTCTTCCCTCTCCTTATCCTTGATACCTCCCCCAGACGTGAAGGTGTCGTTTACTAACCCTTGTATCTTGTCTGGTGTGGTGCTATTTATCCTGCTTAGGTTGGCCAAGGTGCGGTGGAGTCGCTCTACCTTGGAGTTGGACTGGGCATAGTATACAGGTGAGGCATCAATATTAGGGTGTGGTAGCTGTAGAAGAGAGGTCTCATTATCCACATGTAACTTCTTTGGTATCTTGTTTATGCTAACTTCATCAGGGATAGCCTGGAGCTCAGACTCCCAGGTACGGTAGCAGTTAGTAAGCCTCTGCTTATATAAGCCTTTGTTCTTCTTAGCAACGTTGACCTTGATAATCTTTTTTAACCCAGCACTTTCCAGTGGCCACATCAACGAAGGTAAGGTAGTGATAGCCATCGTACTTATAAACATCAATTTGCACGATATCTAAGAAGTTCCTTGCTTTGATTTTCTTAGATGCACGGCTCTTGCTGGACTCCTTGGTGGCGACGCCTGCCGCCTTCAAGCTGGAGCACCTGCAGCCACGCAGGTATGTCCTTATCTCTTTTAGCTTGTAGGGCCAGTAGTAATGGTAGAGTAGAGCAGTGATATGGTTTTCTCCTACGTGTGCAGGTCCATGGGCGGTAAAGAGAAGGGCTCCCCTGGTCCGCCGTGGCACGTAGGTACGCCTAACATTATTAGTGTATACATATATCCTATCACTAAGTACCTCATGCTTGTGTTTGTATTTATCCAGGTGTTCTTGAAGGTGCTGGAGCTCCTCTGGCTCAGGCAGGAAGTCGCCGTCCTCGAAGGTAATCGCGTTAACCATAGGGGTGACCTGGGTAGGGACTTTCTTTTCGAACAGCCTGCTGAAATAGTCAGCAAGCTGCTTGTCTCCTGGTGCGTAGACCACTGTCCTCTTGTCCCTAAACTCTTCCGTGTCCGCCCTCATAGCTGCATACTCATCGTTAGGCGCTTCGAGCTTGCGGTCGATGCCTAGGAGGGGCTTGTGGTCAGTCATTAAGGTGAAGCTGGGCACCGACAGCAGGTAGTATCTTAGTTTCCTCTGCGCCTCAGTCATGGCTTTATACTCTCCTTTTGTAGGGCTGTACTTGGCCTCAGCTGCTGTGCAGGCCCTGCCCCACACCCGTATGATCTGCTGGTCTTGGGTAAGTACAGCAGCCATACCTAGCTTAGACCAGTCTGTCCATAGGGTAGCTGGTCTAGTAGTGTCTAGCTTAGCATTCAATAGGGTGTTGCTGCATAACTTTATTAGGTTATCGAAGTGGGCATCAAGGCCAGCCTTGGCCCACACCTTAGCGAAGCTGAGGCCTACAGAGTTCTCCTTCCGGTAAGCAGTAGTAAAAGCAGCTGCAGTCCTAGCGTAGGTAGGGGAGAACCTACGTAGTATCCAAGCTGCAGTCTGCAAGAATGACTTTAACTCCTTTGCATTCTTAGGTTTAGGGGCTTGCTGTAGTGCTGCTACTTTCTCGGGGTTTGGGGTGATGCGGCCTTGCTCCAGGTAATATCCACACCACTTGATTCTTGTAGCTAGGAATGTACACTTCTGCAGTCTAATAGTAAAACCGAAGTGTGCAAACCTAATAAATATATTTTCCAGGAGGAAGATCTGAGCGACGACTGTGTTGGTACATATTATGTCATCATCCACATACACAAACACAAACACCCACAACACAGACGCCATCCCATCATGTGTGTATGCCCTGTAGTTCTGACTACTGAACGCATCCCCTGATATGCTTAGGCCGTAAGGGAATACGACGAAGTGCCACTTCCTGTGCCTGCTGGAGAACGCGGTAATGGGGCGGGAGGTTTTGTGGATGGGTGTCTGCATGTATGATTCATTTTTATCTAGGGAAGAGTAGTATTTGTATCCTATGACGTGTTCAATAACGTCATCTATCCTTGGTGTAGGTGTCTGGATCCTCTTTATTACTCGGTTGTGGCGGATGAAGTTGTGCGCCAGGCGGAAGAAAGGGTAAGTAGGTTTCTTAGCTAGCACATGTCTCACGTTCCATGGTGAGTTGCTTGGCTCTATCTTCCCTTCCTTTGCCCATTCATTGATCTGCCACTCTATCTTTTCCCAGTCCGCTTCCGGTCGCCTATGTTCTGGGTCATTGATGATGCACTCTTCGTATCCCTTCTTTAGCTCGATCTTTACTGGGGTAAGCTTGCTGGAGGGCTTCGTCGTCGGCTTGGTGATGTCAGAGTACTTCTCGTTTAATATTTTATTAATGTACTTTTTGCCTTTGTCGATATCCCAATCATCAGCTGGGGGGGTCTTGTCCAGTAGCTCCGTTATCTGTCGGATGGTCTTGCCGGGGTTCTTCTTCCGTAGCTCGGTAGGTGTAGGTAGCTTGTTGGATTCCTTTATCTTTAACTTGAACTCTTCAAACCTTGCCTGATCATCACCTGTGTTGTAATTAAAATCATGTAGTTCGTCGATCATATCCTGGAAGCGCGTGGCAAAGTCTCTAACAGGTTCTCTCTCATGCTGCATCATTGCTCTGTATTTTCTAATAGCCTGGGGTAGGGAGTTAGCATCCTGTTCATTTACAAAAGCCTTCATTATCGCCTCAACGTCTCGTAGCCCACTAACTGTAGTGTGTATTTTCTCTAGCTGCCTGATCCGGGTCCTGCCTGTCTCGTAAAGGTCCATGGCTTGCTTTATTATAGCTAGCCATTTGAGCTTGTCGTTTTCGGTGGGGTTAGGGGTAAAGTCGCAGAGTATACTCCTAGCGTTCTTCCACCACCTCCTTGCCTCACCTCTTTTCCCGTTGTATTTCGTTATCATAACCGGTGCTGTTTTAACAGACATGAACTGGGTGTTCCGCTGTACCGGCTGCTGCTGCTTGACGGTGCTCTGGGTCGTCCCCCGCGAGGCGCCCAGACCCCCGTCGTTCCTAAACAAAGCTGCCCACTCTGGAGGTAAGTCTGCTTCGTAATCCATGATGTCCTGCATGATAGCTGCCCAAACATCATGTGTCTGATACTTGTATTCTATCGATACTTTCAGTTTGGCGTAGTTGCTCGCCCTGGGTCGCAAGGCTCGTAATGCCATTACGACCTTCTTGCTTTCGGCGGCCACGTCCTCGTCGTCCGCCTCGTAGAAGTTCTCCAGTGCCTCTGCTGCTGCATCTGCTTTCTTAATCCCGGGTGCTGGTCCCGGCGGTGCCTGTGGAGGTGTTCCTCCTCCTTCCTTAGCGTCCGTATCGCCCTTCCTTTCCTGTTTCTGCTCGTGCCCTTGCACGGCCTGCGAGCCAAAGTCCTGCTGTTCTTCTAGCTGCTGTGACATTGTTAGTCAAATCGTTTCCCGTGTGTGGAAGCCAAAGGTTGTTGCGCGTAAGGTGTTCACAGGCCGAGGCGCTACGTGCACAAGTAGGCAGGGGGGGGGAAAGGCACGTTTACTTCCTTTTGAAGAGTTGTGTTTATTTTTATTAAAGATTATATTTTTATTAAATCGTGCACTGCGTAATCATTCGCGAAGCTTTCGCGAATGCCGCCGCACGTGGGGCAGCACACTTCCGGTGTGCTGCCATGAGTCCCGCCGGAACCCACGTGCCTATGCTGTATTAATATCTACGTTATCTATATTCTATATCCGCGACAACCCCTTTGTTGTCGCACGTGACTTGTGCCCGCGTAGTGGTACGCGCTACACCTCCCCCAAGTCACGTTGCTCCTTCCTTCCTTCCTTATTCCCTTAGACCTTCATCGCTTTCGGAACTTCACCAACCACCAGGTAATAGATTCCTCTCTAACCTTATCTCCTTTGTCGCTTACCCAGAACTCACCTTCGTCCTTAGGTTCGTGTCCATACCAGCCCTCTGCATCAAGGTCCCCCAGGACCTTATACCAGTGCTCAAAGGGTAAGTCGGGAACAGCTAGGTAGAGTAGCTGATATTTTCCGTCCTTTATTTTCATAGCTACCCTCTCCATATTTCGTAATCCAGGGTAGCCTAGATAGACAATCTTCATGCGCCAATCGTCGTTCACCCTGACCTTATTGTTTCCATATTCCACATCGAACTTAGGTCGGGGTCCTAAACAAGGCATTGCTCGCTCCCACACAGTAGGGTTTACTTTAACATCCTCTAGGAGCTTCTCACCGATATCATAATTCTTTAGGTGACTGATGTGGCGCAAGGTGACCCTGTTCCCATCATAGATGTAGTACTGCTTCCTCCCCTTCCTCTCGGTAACCTTTGCAACGCCACCCCAGAAGGGGTCTTGTTTATTTCTCGATCTCAGATTTACCTTGGCCCTAACATACTGTCCTTCCTTTAGAACTCGGCCATCGTACGGGACCTTCTCGTCTTCGCTCTCGGTATCGTCGTCGTTGTCGTCGCCTTCTTCCCTCTCCTTATCCTTGATACCTCCCCCAGACGTGAAGGTGTCGTTTACTAACCCTTGTATCTTGTCTGGTGTGGTGCTATTTATCCTGCTTAGGTTGGCCAAGGTGCGGTGGAGTCGCTCTACCTTGGAGTTGGACTGGGCATAGTATACAGGTGAGGCATCAATATTAGGGTGTGGTAGCTGTAGAAGAGAGGTCTCATTATCCACATGTAACTTCTTTGGTATCCTGTTTATGCTAACTTCATCAGGGATAGCCTGGAGCTCAGACTCCCAGGTACGGTAGCAGTTAGTAAGCCTCTGCTTATATAAGCCTTTGTTCTTCTTAGCAACGTTGACCTTGATAATCTTTTTAACCCAGCACTTTCCAGTGGCCACATCAACGAAGGTAAGGTAGTGATAGCCATCGTACTTATAAACATCAATTTGCACGATATCTAAGAAGTTCCTTGCTTTGATTTTCTTAGATGCACGGCTCTGCTGGACTCCTTGGTGGCGACGCCTGCCGCCTTCAAGCTGGAGCACCTGCAGCCACGCAGGTATGTCCTTATCTCTTTTAGCTTGTAGGGCCAGTAGTAATGGTAGAGTAGAGCAGTGATATGGTTTTCTCCTACGTGTGCAGGTCCATGGGCGGTAAAGAGAAGGGCTCCCCTGGTCCGCCGTGGCACGTAGGTACGCCTAACATTATTAGTGTATACATATATCCTATCACTAAGTACCTCATGCTTGTGTTTGTATTTATCCAGGTGTTCTTGAAGGTGCTGGAGCTCCTCTGGCTCAGGCAGGAAGTCGCCGTCCTCGAAGGTAATCGCGTTAACCATAGGGGTGACCTGGGTAGGGACTTTCTTTTCGAACAGCCTGCTGAAATAGTCAGCAAGCTGCTTGTCTCCTGGTGCGTAGACCACTGTCCTCTTGTCCCTAAACTCTTCCGTGTCCGCCCTCATAGCTGCATACTCATCGTTAGGCGCTTCGAGCTTGCGGTCGATGCCTAGGAGGGGCTTGTGGTCAGTCATTAAGGTGAAGCTGGGCACCGACAGCAGGTAGTGTCTTAGTTTCCTCTGCGCCTCAGTCATGGCTTTATACTCTCCTTTTGTAGGGCTGTACTTGGCCTCAGCTGCTGTGCAGGCCCTGCCCCACACCCGTATGATCTGCTGGTCTTGGGTAAGTACAGCGGCCATACCTAGCTTAGACCAGTCTGTCCATAGGGTAGCTGGTCTAGTAGTGTCTAGCTTAGCATTCAATAGGGTGTTGCTGCATAACTTTATTAGGTTATCGAAGTGGGCATCAAGGCCAGCCTTGGCCCACACCTTAGCGAAGCTGAGGCCTACAGAGTTCTCCTTCCGGTAAGCAGTAGTAAAAGCAGCTGCAGTCCTAGCGTAGGTAGGGGAGAACCTACGTAGTATCCAAGCTGCAGTCTGCAAGAATGACTTTAACTCCTTTGCATTCTTAGGTTTAGGGGCTTGCTGTAGTGCTGCTACTTTCTCGGGGTTTGGGGTGATGCGGCCTTGCTCCAGGTAATATCCACACCACTTGATTCTTGTAGCTAGGAATGTACACTTCTGCAGTCTAATAGTAAAACCGAAGTGTGCAAACCTAATAAATATATTTTCCAGGAGGAAGATCTGAGCGACGACTGTGTTGGTACATATTATGTCATCATCCACATACACAAACACAAACACCCACAACACAGACGCCATCCCATCATGTGTGTATGCCCTGTAGTTCTGACTACTGAACGCATCCCCTGATATGCTTAGGCCGTAAGGGAATACGACGAAGTGCCACTTCCTGTGCCTGCTGGAGAACGCGGTAATGGGGCGGGAGGTTTTGTGGATGGGTGTCTGCATGTATGATTCATTTTTATCTAGGGAAGAGTAGTATTTGTATCCTATGACGTGTTCAATAACGTCATCTATCCTTGGTGTAGGTGTCTGGATCCTCTTTATTACTCGGTTGTGGCGGATGAAGTTGTGCGCCAGGCGGAAGAAAGGGTAAGTAGGTTTCTTAGCTAGCACATGTCTCACGTTCCATGGTGAGTTGCTTGGCTCTATCTTCCCTTCCTTTGCCCATTCATTGATCTGCCACTCTATCTTTTCCCAGTCCGCTTCCGGTCGCCTATGTTCTGGGTCATTGATGATGCACTCTTCGTATCCCTTCTTTAGCTCGATCTTTACTGGGGTAAGCTTGCTGGAGGGCTTCGTCGTCGGCTTGGTGATGTCAGAGTACTTCTCGTTTAATATTTTATTAATGTACTTTTTGCCTTTGTCGATATCCCAATCATCAGCTGGGGGGGTCTTGTCCAGTAGCTCCGTTATCTGTCGGATGGTCTTGCCGGGGTTCTTCTTCCGTAGCTCGGTAGGTGTAGGTAGCTTGTTGTCCGCTAGGTCCATAAACTCTAACGCATTAACGCTTGACTCAGAGGTCCACTCGTCAAGCCGTATCATGTTCTGGCTGATGGTCCTGCCTGACTTCTTTGGCAACTTAGCAAAGTATATCTTGTGATTGTAGAATGATATGATCCCCCCTAATTTTTCTAGGGCATCCTGTCCGAGGAGTAGTTCCATGGATAAAGTCATGGCTACTCGGGTCTTGATTTGGGTCTCCGCGTCGCTGCCAGGTATCTGTAGCTTTAGCATTAGCTCACCGACGGTCTTCATGGAAGAGCTTCCGTCTGCTTGAGCATATTTACGTTCTTTCTTAGTCACTTGATCCAATAGTCCTAACCTTCTTACTGTGCTTAGGCTTATGAAGGACTTCGGCATGCTGCCACTATCCCAAAGGGCAGGTAGTTTCTTGTAGTCTCCGTAGCTGTCTTTAACTTTAACCTTGGTCATAGCAACTTTGATAGTCCTGTTAGCGTCTTCGTCATTAATGTTGCATACTCCTAAGTTCTTTATGTCGTCTAGGGTCATGGGCTTGTCTTGGTCCTGCGTTGCTGGTACTGCTGTCTTCGTCGGCGCCTGCTTAAGGTGATCTAATATTCCGTTTATCTGCTGCTGTATAGCATTAATACTGTTCTGCTTTTTGTTCTTATATTTATTGTTCTTCCCGTTGTTGCTGCCTTGCCATTTGCTGTTGTTATATCCTTGTCCTCTGCCTTTCTTTCTCTTTAACTTCTCGTAGTGTTCGTTGAGCTGCCTGATCGTCATCCTGGGTCGTCCTTCTTTCCTGTCTCTGCAGTCTTTAGCGGTGTGTTTCCCTTTACGTGAGCAGTATCCGCAACGTCGGTTACCTTCCCTGTCCTTGTACCAGTCTCGCTGCGGCTTAATAGCGTTAATGTTTCCTATGCCAGGTACCTTAGGGCTGGTAAACTTGCGGTCCTGCTCCTGCTCGCGTAGGGATATAGCCTGCACTGCTGCCTCCATCGTGGTGTAGCCTTTCTCCGTAACGTAAGTGGATTCCTTTATCTTTAACTTGAACTCTTCAAACCTTGCCTGATCATCACCTGTGTTGTAATTAAAATCATGTAGTTCGTCGATCATATCCTGGAAGCGCGTGGCAAAGTCTCTAACAGGTTCTCTCTCATGCTGCATCATTGCTCTGTATTTTCTAATAGCCTGGGGTAGGGAGTTAGCATCCTGTTCATTTACAAAAGCCTTCATTATCGCCTCAACGTCTCGTAGCCCACTAACTGTAGTGTGTATTTTCTCTAGCTGCCTGATCCGGGTCCTGCCTGTCTCGTAAAGGTCCATGGCTTGCTTTATTATAGCTAGCCATTTGAGCTTGTCGTTTTCGGTGGGGTTAGGGGTAAAGTCGCAGAGTATACTCCTAGCGTTCTTCCACCACCTCCTTGCCTCACCTCTTTTCCCGTTGTATTTCGTTATCATAACCGGTGCTGTTTTAACAGACATGAACTGGGTGTTCCGCTGTACCGGCTGCTGCTGCTTGACGGTGCTCTGGGTCGTCCCCCGCGAGGCGCCCAGACCCCCGTCGTTCCTAAACAAAGCTGCCCACTCTGGAGGTAAGTCTGCTTCGTAATCCATGATGTCCTGCATGATAGCTGCCCAAACATCATGTGTCTGATACTTGTATTCTATCGATACTTTCAGTTTGGCGTAGTTGCTCGCCCTGGGTCGCAAGGCTCGTAATGCCATTACGACCTTCTTGCTTTCGGCGGCCACGTCCTCGTCGTCCGCCTCGTAGAAGTTCTCCAGTGCCTCTGCTGCTGCATCTGCTTTCTTAATCCCGGGTGCTGGTCCCGGCGGTGCCTGTGGAGGTGTTCCTCCTCCTTCCTTAGCGTCCGTATCGCCCTTCCTTTCCTGTTTCTGCTCGTGCCCTTGCACGGCCTGCGAGCCAAAGTCCTGCTGTTCTTCTAGCTGCTGTGACATTGTTAGTCAAATCGTTTCCCGTGTGTGGAAGCCAAAGGTTGTTGCGCGTAAGGTGTTCACAGGCCGAGGCGCTACGTGCACAAGTAGGCAGGGGGGGGGAAAGGCACGTTTGCTTCCTTTTGAAGAGTTGTGTTTATTTTTATTAAAGATTATATTTTTATTAAATCGTGCACTGCGTAATCATTCGCGAAGCTTTCGCGAATGCCGCCGCACGTGGGGCAGCACACTTCCGGTGTGCTGCCATGAGTCCCGCCGGAACCCACGTGCCTATGCTGTATTAATATCTACGTTATCTATATTCTATATCCGCGACAACCCCTTTGTTGTCGCACGTGACTTGTGCCCGCGTAGTGGTACGCGCTACATCTAGCACTGCTAGACTGTGCCCACTTGCTAGATAGCCCACCTTGTTCTTGCTGAACAACAAGAACAGCAGCAGCGCTCTGCAAGGAATTCCATGCTAGCATGCCTGCATGAGCACATATGCGACATGTGTGCCATCTAGCCATGCAATGTCTAGATGTGTTACATGCAGCATGTGCTAGTGTTTGCCATGTACATCTAGACATTTAGCCTGTGTGTCTTCACATCATCATTTACATTGTGCAGAAGTGAAAATTGAGAGAAAAGCTCATTACCAACCTAGACTCGGTATCATAGCTTCTGTCTGTAAAGTTTTTCACTACTGGTAATGGCAACAGTCTGCGCTCATGAGTGACTCACTGTGTTCCTAGAGCATTTGCTACCATCGTCGCAGATGCCACGTAAGCGTAAAGTGCTCCAACAGTTGATTTGATTGCCTCTTTAAGCTTCGGATCATTTATTGTCTTGTTTTCAATGTCACCTGCTTTTTGGTTAATAATATTCGTCTGATTGAGAACTTGCCGTGAAATTTGTTGATTCATTTGATTAGGGTTGTAGGGGCGAGTTCCGAAGTTTGATATACTCCTGAGGCTTGCCCTTGCTTGATTTTCGATTTGCCCTGCGAGATTGATCATCTCATTTACGACAGGTTGGTGAGGTTTGCTGACAAGATAGCGGGTTGAAAGAGATTGGATTTGATGTGCAACATTACAAGCATCCCGAGCTAAATTCCAGAGATGAGTAGCCATTTGTCCTTTGCCCTTCGCATTCTTCTGCTCCGCGAAACTTGGAACAGTGCTATAATCTACGGTCACAGTGCTAGGCAAAGGAGGAACGATCGTTATGCTCTCAGCGTCCATTTGCTTTGAATCGGATTTAGAATCTTCTTTCTCTTCAACACCCAGGACGATAGCTTTCGGAATCTTCTTCAAGCCTTCAACAAGAACAGATAATTTTGTTGCTCCATCTGTTGTTGATGCAATCGATTGGAAAGCAGGGCTTCTGCTCATGAAACTCCGCATCAAAAACGAGTCAATTTTAGCAATGATCTCGCGTTGACTCTCATTTGCAGCTGTAATAAGGCTCTTCTCACTCTCTGTGAGATCGCTTGAATCATCCAGCATGGCAATCAGCTTCCCTATGTACCTGAGAATAAGATTGCACGTGGATAATTACTTCGAGCTCAAATAACACGAGGGTTAGTATTAACAATTGCACACTTATTCTTCTTCGCAATTTGAGTGGCTACGCGTTTGCAGTGTTCCCCAAGTCCAAAAATAATATGTCCTGCTAGATCTCTGAGTTGTCCTTCAATTTGACCATTTAAGTTGTCGATGTTTTGCAGCTCAGGATAGTCGTTAGTTGCGTATGGAGCGAGCCAATTTCGACCTGAGACCAAATTATAAATAGTAAGTGAAGTTCTCTATTGAGTTCATTGCAGGGGCATCTTTAGGTAAGGGTATGGTAGGGAAAGGAAGCATTCACGAGCCGAAAGGAATTATCCCAAAATATTGCTTCGTCAATCAGGACTGTTGAGTGAGATACTAAGTCACATATGATTGAGCTGTTTACATTCATGGGAGAGGTTTCCTGCAAGTATCGCAGCGGTATGTAGCTCCTGGTTGCCGACGGCAACGAAGAAGGGGTTGGCCGGAACGCGAGGCATGATGAACTCAGAATGGGGTGTGTCGCTTCGTCTTGAATCTGTTCTGATTTCTATGATTTTCCCATGTCGCAAACCAATTTTGCCATGAATAAATATTATGCGACAATCCTCGCGATTGGACTCCGATTTACTTCTTGGATTCCGAAGGACGGAGCCAGCCGACGTGCACTTGCTTTCGATGGAGATCGCATTGGACGAAGACGGTCGTATCGCCGGCTTCTCGCATGTGGGAATCGACTTCAGTTTCAGGGTGTTCCCATCGGCGATAGATGGAGAGGACCAAAGCTTGGTGCGGAAGCTGCAGAAGGATTGCCAGGTTGCGTTCTCGGCGAGATCTGCGAAGGTGACTACAATGACCAGACTTTCACTGATATATCCAAATAAAAGCATTCTGTAAAATATTCCATAGCTTTGTAGAACGCGTGTGAATAAAATAAGTTGCTGCCTCCTCAATCCACTCACCCATTTCTGATTGATGCGATAAAAAAAAATTGCTCAGGAAACATCCGAGTACTCTTCAGGAGACACCTACTGGATATCCGATGAGGACACGCCTTGCAGTCTTCTTGAGCAAATAGCTCAAACGATATTCAGATTCCATGCAGCACGCGCTCTGAATATGGAGGAAGGGATACGAGCTGGGGGGAGGACCATAACCCTCGACAGAAAGCTTTCTGGTGCTGAGTTTTGGTATGCGCATTAAACAGAAACTCTTCAAGGAGAAGAAGAAGAAGAAGAAGAAGAAGAAGAAGAATAAAACACAAATAATGTCGCAATGTAGGACTCTGGCGATGGATCCAGAGGACGAGGTAGGGTGGCACTGGGATAAGGACTACTCTGCAGAATCAGACGGTCACCCAAAACCTTCTGAAGAAGAAACACTACTTTCCCATCAACAAGTTGTGAATGTAGCTGCCATTACGAGTTGTCAATATTTTCTTTATGCTCTCGCCTAACAATAATTAGGCATCAACGTTCACCCATACATTGCAACCGGTACCCCACGGCACTACACGTGCTTGTAATCGTCGTTGTTGTCGTGATACTGTGAGTGTTGTATGTTGTCGTTCCTTCTCGTTTGTTCGTGCCTAACATGGCAACCACAACTGTGTCGTCGTCATCACAACGTTGTTAGTTACGTATCTTTGCGACGCTGGCGCCCCCACTGTGTTCTTGGAGAAGTGCGTGGGGTCTCCTCTTGTGGATGAGGACTCAATAGAGGGCCCGGTAGTAGTAGTAGTAGTAGTAGTTGTTGTTGTTGTAGTAGTAATAGTAATAGGTCTTACGATCATCTTACATCGCTATAGTAGGCGCGTGGGAATGTAACCTCCTTCTTCATCTTAAAATACTAAAATAAAATCCTCGGTTGGTATGATGCTCTCAGATCAGCAAGGGCTACGTCAGCTGGCCTCTCACCGGAAAGCACGTAATCATCAATTTCATCACTGCCATCGCCTGATCAGCAAGATCATTTGCCGTCCAATCATTAATCTACTACCTTTCTCTTTTTCTAGCCCTCCGGTCAAGAATCTTAAAATATTATATATACAAATATGTGTGTGTATACTTTGATGTACACGAGCGATATTCATCAAAGAAGTTGTCGTTCTGCATGTCCTTTCTCCAATCATCACCTAATTGCGAATCACAGGTTTCCTTCGACGGTCGGTGGTTGCACGGAGCTCCTGAGGAGCTGCAAACAGTTTTCCACATCCCTGACGATAATAAGGAGTGCTCGGTCAATAGGAATGAAGACTGTGAGGAGGAGGAGGGGGAGGAGAAGGGATCCAGTGCGTCATTTTCGTCCAAACGCAAAAAACGGCAGCGACAGCGCCACCAGCGAGGGAGGAAGAAACGTGAGCGAGTAAGTGCAAACACCCTGGCTAGTAGCAGTACCAGTAGTGGCGGTAAAAGAAAAAAGAACGACAAGCGTAGGAGCAGTAGGAAAAATGCGAATTCTAAGAGAATCACATTCCTTGTGAACGTGTGGCTGAATCACAAACCTGAACAAGCAAACCGCATGGCTCCAGCCCTCACGAGGTCGCAATATCCAAGTGTTGTTGTTGTTGATGTGGTAATTGTAGATTGGGGTGAGAAAGAGAGAAGGTGCATGATACTTACCGCGTATGTTTGTTCATGATGCAGATCTGAGCTCAGATTGATCAGTCTACGGTACCAAAACTTCAACTAAACCTCCTATTTTTCAGAAAGCTTTCGCCCGCAGTCCGTCGCGTGCCAATGGAGTTCCCTGAAATTAAGTTGGGCCAAAACACAAAGGCAAGCGGGAAACAACACCGAGGACAGGGAAAGTATGGCAAGAAAATAGAAAAAAAAGTGAAGAAGTTTAATGAAGCACAAATAGCTTTAGGATCAGCAACTGCATCTATTAGGCAAAAACAGCAGTATGAGTGGGAGATTGCAAGAGATGCAGGTGATAATGATAGTAGCGGCAAAGTCAAAATCTTTCTTACAGTGGGCGGCAATAACCATGGTGTAAGTAATAGCCCGTTGAAGATAAAATCAAAACGAAAAGATGGTGTTGGATCAGAAAATAGTGAATCAGATTCGCTCATATTCCAGAGGCATCGGTGTATTGAGCTGCAATTTGATTCGAATGAGGCTGGAATAAAAATGTGTGATGAACAGAGTGATGATGACGACAACGATAGTTGTAGTTAAGAAGCTTCGGCGTAAAAAAAAAGTCGTTTCTTAATTATGATGCATGCGGAACTTAATGGTGATACTCTAGCTTTCATGATCTTGCGAAGAAAGTAGCAATACGCTTAAGTAGGCTGCACCATATAACTGCATAGCACTAGAGCTGCATCATGTTGCGCTAGTGCGGTTGCCTGCGAAATCGTATCTACTCGCGAGAGTAGGCTAGTAGGGTGCAGTCAGCGCCAACATGTACGCCTCTCAAAGATCTAGAGATGTATAAATATATGCACTTGTTGACCTATATCAAGTTATATTTAGATATAGCTAGATAGCCAGTCTACCATATCACCGAAGTGGCAATTAGTAAAGGAGAGTATGTATAGCCCTAGTGCGCCTCTTTCAGCAGCCTTGCTGATGTCCCAATTTTGGCTGAACATTGCGTAATGTAACATAGCTAGTTACGATGCTCAAGTAATGGCTGGAGATGTTCATCTTCCATGACATACTGCAAGTAAAATCTCAACTTTCAACATATAATAATCAGATTTCTGGGGGTTCTGCTGGTTTACTTACATATAAAGAAATTCGCACACACACAAACATATGTATATATATTTATATATATACATATATATATATATATATATATATATATATATATTTAATTTGTGCGATGCCTATACGGAGAAAAATAGCGACTACAGGTTTTAAGATTAGAGAAGTGGTGTAATAAATGTCTTTTTCCTAAACAGAAGCAAAAAAGCCTCATCAATAGATTAAGAGCGAGACGGCTGGAGCTGCTTCAGGTCGTACTTGTACGCTGCGTTGAGAGCTAGAGGGACTCGAAGAGTGGTTTGATTCTGTATGAAACGTCGTCCTTGTCCGCATCCAGGAGGCCGTGGAGGTGCACAAACGAACCCTCGGGCTCCGAAGCGAGTGCCGTCTTGAGGTCCCAACTTTTCCATCCAGTTGTGCCTATCCGTCCTTCTTCAAAAAACGGGGAAATTGGGGATTTAGGAGGAGCTCATTCCGTCTTTGACATCAAACCATCATCGTTATCAGCACCAACAACGATAAGTCCATCATCAATGCCAAAGACTATATATACATATATTTATATATATACACATATTTATATATGCAACCTGCCAGGACGCCCTTCGTTCGGAATACGCCTTCAGTCTTAGCTACATGGTACCTATACATCACCACCATCATTATTTATTTGAGTGTGTGTATGTGTGTGTGTGTGTGTGTGTGTGTGTGTGTGAGTGTGTTCAGATGCTATTCTCCCTGTCATTTTTACATAGCACGGCTACTGCGATTACAACTATTACTCCTACCACAAATACCCCCCTCCTCCTCCTCTTCCTACTACTACTACTACTAATAATAATAATAATAATACGAAATCGCACTTTTCGAAGAGCCCAGCCATTTTCAGGAAACTGGCGTTGAGGCAGCAGAGGATGACACGTTATCATTGTAATCCAAGTGATGAAAGGGTGGGGGGGTAGAGGAGATTAACAACGTTAGGCCATGCGAATGATTTACACAACAACCATTCATGGTTATAGTAAAAGCAGAAGATCGTGCGTGCGCGCGCGCACACACGCACACACACGTACAAACACTTAGTCCATATCAACATCAAAGCATCTACTTCACATATAAAGTGTGAGATGTTCTTCTTCTTATTGTTGTTATTACGAGTAGTAGAGCGAGTAATCACTCCATCCGAAGAGGTATCTAAGAAGGCTATATCTCCATGGCTGCTGATAGACGATCTCCAGGTACCTTTTTATTATTTATGGTGGTGGTGATGATGATGATGATGATGATGATGATAACACGCTCGCAAGGAGCGAGAGGAGAAGCAATTATCACGAAGAACGTGCCATGAGCATTTACAACAGATATCATCAATTCTCCTCGGTCTGATGGCTACTGTCTTCTAAAAATGCTCGGAAGTAGTAGTAGTGGTAGTAGTAGTAGTAGTAGTAGTAGTAGTAGTACGTTTTGAGCTTGTGGACCCCCATTCTATGGTAGAGTGAAGGCACACCGCCTGATAATAAATCAACATTGTATGCATGATTCGCAGTGTTAATGTGCCTAGGACAATGCATGTGTAGATATCTACATATGTTTATATATATATATATATATATATATATATATATATATAATATTAAGTTAGTAGTTCTTTGTGTGCTCACTGCCAAGGATGCATCATCAATCATCTTTGATTATCATCGTCTTCTCTCTCTCTCTCTCTCTCTCTCTCTCTCTCTCTCTCCCTCCCTCCCCCCTTACCATGCACGATGTCATCGGTCAGAATGGACTCGGGGGTGTCCAGCAATTGCGCTGCGCCCTATCATTTATATTTGCACCGCCACAATGATAACAACAACAACGTATCCTAGTTATAAACTGAAACGGGGTCGTTCTTCATCCCCCCCCCCCCCCCTTCCTTCCTCAGCACCACATAATATCAACGAATGCCACAATGCGCCACCTTCCATTGGTATGCTGTTTGAGGCGCCATCGGTCCGAAGTTGGCGTTGGCTTTCCCCTTTTCCGTTATAAGCGACTGGTAGGACGTGGGACGCACGCACAGCACATCGGCGTCAAGAGCAAGATAAAAGTCACTGCTCACCCACTCTGCGGCAGCCAACTTTACGATCATCTGTTGTACATATACCATCGATTCGTGAGTTGTGTAAGAAAGAGTGGGTACTTGATATGAGGAGGAGGAGGAGGATTATATGCGGATAACAAAATGGTGAAATATACAAATCCACACATGGCATGCGTATCCTTGCGAAGTACCCTTGTGATATAGCCAAACTTGTGCTCTTTGTAGTAGGGCGCAGTTTCTGATTCTGAGTGCTTCGTGAGGAAAAACCTACGATGGGTGGAGATCCACCAATCAACACGATGATGGCAATAAATATTCTTCGACTTCACCAATATGTTGTATGAGAGGAAGATACTTAGACACTTCGGAGAAAATACTTGTCGTCATCATCATCATCATCTTCATCATCATCATCATCATCATCATTTAACACATCAGCAACATCAAGAACACACAACTACTTACAGTTCGGGCACGATGCTCGTGGCTTCAACGATGCGAAAAGGGAACAAGTTGTTGTGTCTAGAGTTGGCGCTTTGAACAAATCGCCTCACCTGTACGGTGTAGTAGTGGTAGGTGTGAGAATGCATCTTTGCGTTCCAAACACAATGATAATTCATATATATATATATATATATATATATATATATATATCCAAGGAATCATCATGACACTACAGTGTGTCTTTTACTTGCTACTACTACTACCTCTGCGATGTCTTCTGGCGCCACGACGATGAGGAATGTTGATATATCCGAGAGCTTAAAATATCTGAATAAGAGAGAAGAGGAGGTAGGTAGGAAAGGATGAGGAGGACGATGGAGGAGGATGAGAAAAAGACTATAAGTATCACTATCATCATCATCATCATCATCATCATCATCATCAGCGTGTTATCAGTTCGTGCCACCACTATGCTATACGAGTTCTGCATGCATGCATCCATACGCTACTGCTACTCCTTACTTCCGCAAAGACATGAGTTGTACGTCAAACGCAGTGAGATCCTGCAACGACAGCATATGTAAGCACCGAGAATACAGCAAATAAATGGTAGTAGTAGTAGTAGCAGCAGTAGTAGTTGTAAAAGATGATGACGATGATGACTTTGGGGAAGATTTTTGCCCATGGGAAGAGAAGATTAGCACCGGCTATAAGGTTGTACATTATTCTGGGTGGTGTTGATTGACGGATATCGAGAACTATCATCAATCGTGCCAACACACGTCATGATTTGAAGTAAATCTCTCCTTGTACTTATTCTCTTCTTCTTCTCTTTCTCACTTCTTCCTTACAAACCTTTGCTTGCAAAGCTTCAACAATAGCTAGTTTCCCTTCTTGGTTCATCTACGTCGTTTACGATGATAATATCATGATTACAACGATGATGATGATGATGATGATGATGATATATGATCATGATGGTTTATGATGATGATGATGTGATGCCTCATTTTCTCTTTTTCTTATGCAGCAATGATGCTAAGTTTGCAGTGAGTTCCCCACCGATGCGATAGAAGCTGCAGGCTCTTCCATTGCTCCGATCTGTATTGAGGTGATAATGATGATGATGATGATGATGATGATGATGATGGAGATGACGGTGGTGGTAATGGTGGTAACCGTACGTCGGGGGATTGAATTTTATCATTCTACTCCCCCACTCGCCCCCCCTCCCCCCCCCACCATCGTGCTGTAATTCAGCAATTACATCTTGTGCAAGTTTCATGTGCTTGGATTCTCGGACGCGCTTGAATGCCACCCTTGCGAACAACGCACTGCGAGATATTGTGATGCAAATGGAGAGATCAGGGAAGAATGTGGAAATGTGAAATGGCTCAATTCCGGTAAGAAGATTAGAAAACCGTCCCGCAAGTGGACGATGAATTTACCCGATGACAATGAGAAGGATCAGGATCATCAAGTACCCGAAGTATTTGGTCTTGTTTTTGGACAGCTGATGCATATACCAGCAATGATTTTCAAAACAAAATGTGTGTGTGTGTGTGTGTGTGTGTGTGTGTTTGGTTGTTGCGTTACGTATGATCTCACTTTGTTGATAGATTCGAGTCGATGCAGCCCGATTTGGCCCAGCGACGGTACGCGATGAAACATGCTTCGCAAATTCTGAATATTACACAAACGAAATCGTTGTTCAATGGGTCAATAAACACTCAAGCCGGCATGCGGGAGACATAAACCTGTGTGCAAGCTAGTTTCTCTATTGGCTCTCCCAAGTCCACAAGCTCGTCAATTCCAAAACGTGCTTCCGACACCGATTTCCTCATCCGCTGGGAGGTCATGATACGCAAACTTGTCTACTCTCTCTCTCTCTCTCTCTCTCTCTCGCTCTCTCTCTCTTTCCTCCCTCTGCTCTATTGCCACCGCCAGTCTGTGTGTGCCTTGATCCCCGAAGTTGTTTGCACTCTTTTCGTTTCTTGGTTCGTCCCCTGCTGAATTCTTCGTGGCAAGTGAGAGAAAGTCAGAGAAGCAAGTACTTTGATTTCGCCTTGACAACACCAACATGCATGCAAGGGAATCACATCACTCACAACTATGCTCACCAGCGCATATCGCAGAAAAAGAGTGTATGGAAAAAGGAGAAGAAGCGTACTTTCGATGTGCGCGGCAGAACTCTCTAGGATCGCGCCAGAAGCATGGGGGCGTGGAGGGGCGTGTGATGCGATGTCTCCCGGTTCTTTCTTCCTGTCGGTTTGGCCTTTGAATGGTGTCTGCGACAACTCGGAAACCTTGTCTCGACTTATTGAAGTAGTGGATATACTAAGGGATTTGGTTTCGGAATTTGGTGCGTGCTAAATTCCTACAAGACAGACCCCTTAAAAATTTCCTGGTAGAATTCCTAAATTGACACTTTTGAGATGGCAAAAAATAATGGATGACCTTAGAAAAATAATTTGGCTTACTTTAGCATCTCATCCGAAATATTATTTTAAAAAATGGTTTAAGTCGGCAGTAAATTTGATTTTACCTAAAAAACAAATGTCAAATTCCTGATTTCCAAATTATTTTTTTGGAAACCAGAAAAGAAATTTTTCACCTCCAAAAGTAGATCTAGGAATTTGACACGGAATTCCGAATTCCGTGTCAAATTCCTTATTTCGACTACTGTGTTTTTAGCACATTTTCGGAACCAAATAATTCCTTGTGTCCACTACTTCATATTTCGCTACGTAGATCTACCCTAAAAAGTAATTTTTGCTGGAACATTGCGGAGCGGATAAGAGTGCAGAAAGAGCGCAAGGGCGTTACATGTCTCAGGCACAGACCGAAAACCATCTTCGGCGAAGGTCTCAGCTAGTCATGCAGGTGGTGGGGAGGCGGAGGTGCTGGATTGTTGCAGCTTTGTTCTGCATTGTTATGCGCTCTGTAGCCAGAATGTGGTGGACGCTTCCTGACGAGCCAGCCAGTCGTCAAACGCGCTTTGTCGCCGATGGGCAAACACAACCGATGCCCCCACCTATCAAGATAGACAAGGAGATTCAGGAGAAGCAACTGAATCGGCTTTTAGAACTCTGCCGTGTGTCAAGAGAGAAGGATGACAAGTGCCACGGGATGTCAGACCCTGAATTTATTAAGTTTGTGGAAACACTGAACGAGCAAAATCCTTCGGGCGATCCTGTTTCAGTCAGTAGCTGGCGTGATTTGTGTCAGACCCTGGAAAGCCACAACGCTCTCGTCTGCATGGCAGCGGCGTATGTCGCTGTTCCTTTTTCGCTCGAGCCCCTCGTGAATTCGAGTGACTGCTCGAAACGCGAACAGCGACAGAGTCATATCAAAGCAGAGGGCTTGAAATTCATACCACTGGCAGTGGAGACTAATCCAAATGGGGGGAAGTGCACTCTTATCCGCTCCGCAATGGCAAACAACATAAGCTTTGAGGTGCTCGGCCAACATCTTAATAGCGAGGTTGGGCCATCCGTTAAGATGAGACTGTATCGAGACCGTCTTCTAAAAATCCCTAAAGCGGAACGCAGTCGGACTGTGGTGCTAGCTGTAGACTTTCGCGACGTCATGATTCAGGCAACGAAATCTGCAATACTGCAGAAATTTCTCGAATCTGATTCGCGGCTTCTGTTCAACGGCGAGAGCTTTTGTTTTCCAATGGCATTTTTCCCAAGTAACATGGGAAGGTTTCAGTCTCGTCCTTTCCACGAGAAATACCGGGAAAATCACATATGCAAGAATTTATTCCCTCAGGGAGGAAATCCTAATGTGCCGAGTTATCTAAACAGCGGTGCATTCCTCGGGTATGCAGATGCCATCCTGGAAGCCTTGGAGCCAGCACAGCGTCTTCCAAATTGGTTTTTTGACACTTTTCCGGGAACAGACCAGGGCTACTTTCAACAGATCTACCTCTCTCAATATGTGAGAAGGATGAAAGTTGACTTTTGCCAACGAGTCTTCGTCGCTCAGGGATTCCAGAAACCCGTGCATGAGTTGCTGCCTGAAGATGGTACTGTAAACTACCTAGAGATGTACGCCTATGGCACGCTGGCACCACAATGGAATGCTTATTTCTTGAGCAGGACTGATTCGCAACAAGTAGAAAGTGGGGAAGTAGAGAGTGGGACTCTGAGAGTTTGGAGGAACAAGAGAAATGGTGCCATGATTCCAATTCTTCACTTCAATGGGTTAACCTACAAACGCAGGGTGCCAGGTTTTTGCTCACCGATGGAAGTGATGGAAGAATCCCTTTATAGCCAAACGTTTTTGTCACGCATGACGAACTCTCCAATAGCAGGCCAATTCACACGTTGTTGGTTGAGCCCGCTGGAGTGCGGGATAGATGGCAATGAAGAGTTAAGTGAGGAAGATTTCAGTAGAGAAAATTCCAGTGTGACGTTCTTCGCAATCTATGACAAAACGCGGGAATGGTCGAGAATTGCAAAGGCAGACAAGGGATTACACAGGAGATTTGCTATGGGTTCACATGCCGCAGTCCAGGCATTTGGGGACAGAGAAAGGGACAAGTTTTTTGGTGTGGCGGGTGCTGACACGACATTCGACAAGACTGGGTTAATGCGGGATAATCCGCTGGTCATACAAATCGGAGTATTCGTAGCAGTGTACCTCATGGCCAGTTTGCATGCATTTTGTTGTTTTAGATGCGGCTACAGTAGTTGGTGCCGATCGCATGTCCCAAAATTCAATTGAGGAGAGAGCAACAATACAGCAGTGCGGTCTTAATGGGAAGACTCGGAACGGTTCGGTTTGGATTTACTGTGGCTCATGCACGTGTCTAGACTGGTAGATGCAAATTTGGTGAGCTGAACTTTTCATTTTGATCATTGTGGGCAATGGAACCAATCACAACTCCGTCAAACCCTGCAACGACTGGGGTTTGCACAATCAACCATGCTTTGCGCGCGCGCGGCCTCGCTGGCGCGCTCAATCGTTGCAACAATTGGACATTGGAAGCACACTGGAGCCTGTTTGAAGTTCAAGTTTGAATTTTTTTCGAATTTCAGCTTCAAAACTTCACTTTTCAACGCCTGCAAGCGGGCGCTGTGCAGATTGCAAAATGCTCAGTCACTTCTGAAACGTGCAGTCCCATGGTCTCATCATCGCAATGGTGATTGCGATCACGAATTTCTGAACTCATGAATGCCATGCCATTGCCTGCAGCTCATCCACAAAGCACCACATTCGCAAGGTGCGATCACTGCAACCGAAGGGGGGGGAGGCCTTTCGTCTCAATTGAGACATGGGGGACAGAACGAACACTTCAAATCACGACTGGAAAGACATGCGTCCCATGTCCCTGAAACTTGCTGAAATCATGTCCCAAGTTGTCCAGAAACACATCCTCCTGCTCATTCACCCTTGTTGGAGTGCACTTGAGAAGTGAGTTGGAGCAAACGTTGCGATGTTTTCCCGTCGGAACAAGTGCTTGTCATGACAAGACAAGAACATCTCCAGAACTCTCGCAAGAGTCCTTGCAACACGAACAACAACTGCTTCTGCAACCCCTCCCCCTTCCCTCCGCCGCAAACGGCGCTCCTGAGCAAATTGTGCAGGAGGGGACAGGATTGAGCCCTGCCTGCACCATGGTTGATCAGGATGGCACCTCCGCATCACCCTGCGAAACAGCACAAGGCAGATGGCTCTTCGTGCTGTCACTGGTTGTCGTTGACAATGGACACAGTGATGGCATGTGCAGCATGTGCATGATGCACGTCACATGTCTGCAACAGAGCCATGCTCATGCTAGCATGATGGACACAGCTAGACAGCTAGTGACAGCATGCACAGTGTGCACATGATGTTGCATGTCTGCAATGTTGCAATCTTGGATTTGAGGAACGGAAACTCTGGTTTGCAAGGGGAGGTGGGGATTGTCATCACAGGGGACCAGAGCGTTGGATCGAACAAACCTAGATTCATCAGTTGAAAACTTTTCAACCGCCATTGCATGCGGTGCTGGGTGACACATCATTCCTATGGATGGTTCACAACGCGAGCACGTTGAATGCTGCGCAAAGCTACACGATTGCCGCACAGATGCGTAGATGTGAGCACTGCATCTGTTGTGTAGCGCAATGCGGCTTTGCAAGCATGCACACGTGACGACTACGAACAATGCCGACTTGCATAGTTACAATTAGCATGAGCGATGGAGAGAAATCACGTGATAGGGCGTATTTGTTTACTATTAGTGCTTGAACACAACTCCAGTAAAACTAGAACAGCAAAGCACAACTTCCATGACCATTTCGTCGAAGCGCAACCAGACTGGAAAACAAATCTGAAGATGCAAACTCCATCTCAAAAAACCTTCGGAAGATGATTGATACGTAACCGTACCTTGTTTTATTACTTTAGTCCATCGAACTTCCCCTCCTTGATAGCCTTTAAAGTGTCGTCACAACCTCCGAGAAACTTTCCTTGAACCCACACGTTTGGAACTGTGCGCTGTTTCGTCATCTTGAGCAATGTCTGTCGATTGGTAAAATCGATGAAAATCTGGCAGATTCTTACAACATTCGAAGCAAACCACCTGCTGGATGCTGCTTCCATCCTGTATTTTGTCAAGCTCAACGACGTGGGGAGACATGCCGACATCTTTCAATACCTTTTTGGCTCGTACACAGAACGGGCAATATGATTTGGAAAACACTACAACAGTATTATCGTCTGCAAGCTTTTGGATCTCTTTCTCGTCCATTTTGTCGACCTGAAATTGGAACATTTTTTAACAACTTTAAGTTTCCACGTTCTGCTCTACACAAATCATTTCTTTCTAAAGGAAGAAGGTACGGACAGCGAGGCGTAGATGGGAACTGAGCTGAAACACTCTCGCACCCGCAACCAGATAGTACTAAATGCATCCCATTTCCTCTTAACGTCATCATGAAAAGAAACAAAATCATTAATGCAACCACTTCTATCTGTGGCTTCGTACTACGTAATTGTTGCCTCAAAACCAGTATCAACGAAAAATTCGAAATAAATCGCATGGAAATCGTACGTGCGACATTGTTAGCTGAGTGCCCTTTCTCGGCAAAATACGACTCGTTGCTTCCTGGCCAGACTCTTCGGCACGTCCTCTTCCCATCAACCTTTGGTGAAGGACGGACGGAGAAATAATTGCTCACGATGAGCGCGATTACGATGACAACAACTGCAGAATGCATGGGAGGGGGGGTAAAAGAAAGTAACACACGGAGAAAGGTACCTGGGAAGAAGCTGTCCTTCGTCAGGGTTGTAGGGAAGCTCACCTTGGAGGAGTGCAGAGCTGGACTACAGCGTGCCAACAAGAAGGCTTTGAAGGAGATTAGGACGTCACTTAAGTGGATGATAAAGGAAAAGGAAACCTGGGAGGTCATAATATATATGAATGCTTTGCGTAAACAGAACTCTATCCTTGAACGACGACCGATCTAACACAACACAGGCACTGGAATTGCGTGCACGTGCGAATCTTCGTTTGGAGATGTTGTGCGATGCAGCTGTTGACGCCGGAAGAGCCTTGTCTCTCTACGAAAGGTATCACAAAGTTAGAATGAACGAATACCCCCGCAGCATGAATCACAGTACTGTTAAAAGCACATTTGGGTAGACCTAACGTGAATGGTGGTCCTCTCCTCTTTCTCGATAGGCTCCAAGATAGCAAAACCGCTAATGGCCGTGAAGTACGCGCAAGACTTTTGGCGACAAGAGGCAAAGGTATAAATTTCGAATTTCATTTGGTATCGGAGTGAGTGTATACACACACACACACACACACACACACACACACACAAATACACTCATTATATTAAACTCCATAAATACAATATTCAGCCCTGCTAGACTATGGTTCATACCGATCCGCGGCGAAAGACTTTGCAAAGGCGCAAGAACTGGTTCCCAAAATTTGTTTCTTCGAACTATGACTATTTTTTTCAATTTTCGTGTAAATTCATAATTTCTGTGGGGAGAAAGTGTGAAGAGATGATCCAAACAATTTTGCTTCTTCTATGCTACAATTGTACAGCACCGATCCAACGGAGCTTACAAGTACCTCCATAACCTTGTCAAGAGAAAGCTTGAAAGTAATCGTCTTACCACATGCTTTTCCACTACGGCTACGACAGCACGCTTTCTCCGTTTTGCCTCCATCATCAAATTTTGAATCTCATGAGTTAGTTGATTGCATGTGGGAGGAAATGGTGCTGCTGCTGCGTGGGCTGATATGATTGTTTTTGGATATGCAATTGCCCATCATCAGCTGCTGAAAAACGACGTGAGGATGAGATGGCGAAGATACCTGTGACAATCATAACAGGGTAGGTACCCTTGGAAAACATCGTGCAGCAGCCGTCCACATGATTTTCGAGAGCAAGTCACAGAAGGAAAAGCGTGGAATTTCCAACTTAAGAGCAATTTGGAATTTTAAAGAATCTCCCAATCACATATTCTTCGAGTCTTACTCTCTCTCTCTCTCTCTCTCTCTCTCTCTCTCTCTCCCTGATATCGGCATCATTCAGCTTTCTTGGTTCTGGAAAAACTACGCTTCTAAACCACATTCTCACCGAGATGCACGGCAAAAAGTTCGTGACCCAATCTTTCCTCTACCAAATCAGCATATCAAAATTCCTCCTTCTGATCCCCCTCCTCCTATTTCTGAATAGGCTGGTAGTGATAGAAAACGAGTTTGGAGCTGTCGGGGTGGATGACAAGCTAGTGCACAAGTAGTATGGATTTTTGCATAAATTGTATGTGTGTATATGTATATGTAGCAAACTAGTCAATGATATATTGGTAGTAGTAGTAGTAGTTTAGACCCAGTTGTTTCTTGAAGGAAGAGTCATTCCTCCTCCTCCTCTTCTATATTTCTTCTTCTCCTTCTTCTTCTTCTTCTCTCTCCCAAGTGCATGGCACGATGAGTGTGCGTGATAGATACATTCATAGATTAAGTAATTGAGGCAGCATCGTGTGAGCTTCGTTCATTGACCCGTTGATTGTTCCGCTTCAGGCGGTTTCACGAGGAGGACCTGGAGCTTGTCCAGACTGTGAACGGGTTGTGATTACGAAAAGGAGGAGTAGCCAGGGAGGGAGGGAGAGGGAGAATAGGAATGATCCAACTTGCACGTATCCGCAAGACATACAACAACTCCTCCACCGCCACGCAATATCGTCATCTCTTACACCCTCCTCCTCTCATATTCCTCTCACTACGATAATTGCTGCTGCTGGCACTGTTGCTGTAGATGCATTTGCTGTGACGTGCGGGGCGATCTCATGACGACACTTATGAAAATCGATGCTCTAACCAAACCCCGCTCGGCGGTTGATGAGAGCGCTCCAGGAGACTACAACAACGTCTCTTCTTCTTCTTCGACTACACCCTGGGCTTTAACTGAAGCTAGCGGCAAGGAAAAGAAAAAGAGCGAGGAGAAAAAAGGGGGGGGGGAGACCATTGGAGGAATAGATGGAATAGTCATCGAAACCACAGGTGGTGAGACATAGAAGCTTGCATTTCTGAGCTTATCACACTGGGCATTTGATCATTAGATTTTTTTGTTTTTGGATTTCTCTAAACATTTCTTCTTGATGGTAGGTGTCGCCGATCCCGGGCCTGTGGTAACAACCTTCTTTGCCTCTAAAGAGGTGGTATATTAGGACATGAAACTCTGTACGATCATACAGAGTGAACGACAAATCCCTGCGTCTGCACTTCCACATCACTTATTGTTATTATTACTATTGTTATTATCATGATCATGATCGGGAAGATCTTCACTGATACGCCTATTACCATTTCATGTCGCAGGTGTCATCAAAGTTCCGAATCGACGCGGTGGTCACGGTAGTGGATTCCAAGTTCATCCTTAGACGTCTGGACGGCGAAGGGGGAAAAGACTCGAAGGAGAAGAGAGGGCCTGGCTACATCCAAGAAGCAGCTCAGCAAGTGAGTCAGATGATGATCATGATGATCATGAGAAAACGGCTAAGACCAAATAACAAATTGACAGAAATACGGCGATATTGTCTGCCTCTCATTGCAGTAGTTTGAAGTGGTTTTAGTCTCCTCTTTGTTTGATATTCCTCTTGGCTGCTTGCTACACAGATCGCTTTCGCAGACGTATTGCTTCTGAATAAGGTATGAAACACACTGTCGGGCAACTACTACTTCGTCAGCAGCGAAGAGATGGTTTTTGCATCACTGGAATCCTTACGTGGCGATTCGCCATTTGTATGAGTAGTAGCATCATTTCTTTTTTCCCAACCCAGATTGATCTTGTTGGAAAGGAGGAGATCGTTAGAATCAAATCGCGTTTAGACGAGATTACTTCCGGGGTACATAATACACACATATACACCTGTGCGTATATATATGTGTGTGTCTGTGTGTGTGTAGAGAGAGAGAGAGAGAGAGAGAGAGAGAGAGAACACACACACACACACACACACACACTCACTGTGTACATTGGGCTCGAATTACTGTCTTGTGTTTGGCTTCTATGAAGCAGCTATAGTAGCTATAGCATCAACAGCATCAACAGCAACGACACACGATATAATGTCGTCTCCCATTTGAGCGAACCAACCGGTGATTGTGTGTGTTAAAACAGGCAGCATCTCTTCTAGAGTCGAAGTACGGGCAAGTGGATTTTAAAAAGTGAGAACCACCCAAACTCTCTCTCTCTCTCTCTCTCTCTCTCTCTCTCTCTTTCACACACTCACTTACTTCCACTTACACAAATCATATAGGATACTCGGAATTGGGGCCTTCAGTTTACATAAAATTGTTCCTACCGAAGCTGGAAAATTGGTATTGAATTGAATACTCCAAAAAACATCATTTCCCTTTTCTTCATCCAAAGATCGTGTGCTTTCTGCAACAATTTCGCTGCAGTCTGAATCAATGACGCGCATGCAAAGCTTGGTCAACTGTGCGGCGACAAGTTCGTCGGTGTTCCGCCATTTATCATCATCTGAAAACCAACACAGGCATCTGGGGAAAACTGGAGCAACAGAAAGTCAAAGGGTTTTTCTGCATTCTCTCTGAAACTGCCGGTATATGCGTGCACGATCGATTTTTTTTCATTGTATGTCGGTAACCGACGATGGGTCTCCTCTGCCTTATCCTTGGTAGGGTGAGCTCAATCTTGAAAAGCTCAACGAGTGGCTCTTGTCCGTTCTCGAAGAGCACAAGGTGATTAGTCGGTGGCTTTTGTATCGGATTATGATGATGATGATGATGATGATGATGATGATGATGGTGTAAAACGAGGGGGAAATTTCGCACTTTATTCAAAGGGCTACTAATGGAAGCATGATATTCCACCATCATTCTATCTCAGGAGAAGCTATTTAGGGCTAAAGGCATCTTAGCCATCCGTGACATGGTAGTAGAAATAGTACTAATAACGATTATTAGTGTTATTGCAGGAGCAATAGCAGGTGGTAAGGGAATTTGTCATTATATGATCTGATCTCCTCCTCTTCCTCTCTCCTCCTCCATAGGGACAGAAATTCGCCTTCCAAGCTGTACACGAGATATTTGGAGGGTGGGTAGCATGAATAACTGGTGGAGGTGGTGGAGAATATATATATATATATATATATATATATATATAGTGTGTGTATGAGTTCTAAAAGCTAAAACGAAATCTCACAACTTTCATAAATCCGCTGCCCCTTGCAGAGCTAGGATAGAAGAGTGGGGTATCGATGAGGAACGAATGAGCAATCTCGTGTTTATCGGACAGGTGGTTATTCTAATGGCATCGGCATATTATACACACTGACCTGTGCCTGCACACAGAGCATACTACACGCGAGAAGACGAGAAAAATTCACGTATTCGAGTTTTCAATGCACTAATAGAAATGATTTAAATCTTGCATTGAATCTGGTATAGGACTTGCCTCAGGAGGAGATTGAGAAGGTACAAAATGTAAATGTAACACTCAATCATTTCATGTGAGCCGCACAGCACAAATGTTTAGTACAAATTTGGTAATGGATGATGTTGTGTAATGAAGGGGTTGGTGGGATGTCTGGCGAGTGACGACGTGACGACGGAAGAAAAGAAGCTTAGAGACGAGTTAATGTTTGGCTCAGGAGATGGATTCAAGGCCTAAAAATGATCCGCATTAGATAAAATTATTTGAGCACGTCTAGATGTATTCTGATGTTAGTGATTTGTTCATCTCACTTAGACAAAAACCAAAAATGGATGAATGTCAATTCACTACAGAATCATCTACATCAATGCAAGATACGCACATGCGCGCAAATTAGCTACTACTAGACTATTGCAATCTGCACACCGCGCTATGACGTGCGCATGCACGTGCGGCTTCAAATCAATATGTCATTCTGATTGTGTGGAAACTGACTTGAAGCCGCGCAGCATGATCTAGTGATGGCATGCATCGAATTCAATGTGGCATGGTTGGTGCATGCAAGTAATAAACAGATGGCATTGCCATTGTTTATTGTCGTGTCATGGAGAGCTGTGCATATTGCATGCGCAACACAACAGCTGGCACACTGTTTTTCATTCCATTGCAGTCTGATCTAGCTGATATCGAACCATCACATGCCTGAGATGACATTCGATTTGGCTCAACATGCCACATGTCTGTGGTTTCGATGAAAAATTGCTGTGGAATGCTGATGCCCTGATGGCTAAAAAATGGCTAAAACTAGAGCATCTAATTGTAACACACCAGCGACGATCCAACAGATATACCCCCGTAGAGATATGTTTTGTCATCGTTTAATCTAGAGTGATTCCTTCCTTAGGACTGAACTTGGAGCCCAGCTGATGGAGTATGAAAGAAAGTAAGGAAAGAAAATTAATTGAAGAGAGATCCAAAGTCGGAGGAGGCTACGGTTCTCATCATGCAGAACATAGAAGTGACATCTGTAAACCTCAGAGAGCTTCTTGTGCACTTTGGCATAGTCGCTGAAGAAGAGATTCTTATCTTTCGCGTACATTGCAAAAAAAACCTGCCCGATTTAACGTTTGTTTTTCACAATGTTCAGACAACGTATCATCAGAAGTTGCTCCCAAATTTGAGCTCCTCTACATCATTTGGGGGGAGGGAGGGAAATAAATGCAGATGACCTTAAAGCTCTCATCCTTGTGGAGAACCTGGTCTGTTGGCATCCAGAGCAAGTCCTATCCGCATATGAGAAATAGCATTTATCTTAGAACATAAGGACATCAAGTACGTAAGAAGATTCTCGGTGTCTATTTGAGCAGCTACCTTCGTGTCGTTTTGGCGATGGAAATATGAGTTATCAAACGTCAACCAGTTTGCAGTCCAAGACTTTCCTCCTTTTAATTTAGAGGGTATGGTCGGTTAATTATGGAGAATTTGTGGGCACACACACACACACGCACACACACCAAAAGAGAGAGATAGAGAGAGAGGAGTAAGAGAAAAAATATCTTGAGTCGTGATCACCATAAAATTACCCGGCATCCCAACGCCTGTCGACTTATCAGCCCTAGCGCTAAATCAAGTAAAAAGTGGAATGGGAGGGGGGGGTAAACGCAGCAGTAAGACTCCTTTAACACTGGAAACGAGAAGCAGCAGTGTGGTTAAATTACTACAATACCGGTGCATCGGGCAAGTAAATTTGGTTGCTGTATCTTCACCGTAGCCATTTGGCACAACTCCACTGCGTTCCTTCAAACCAAAACATGTTTAGGCGGATGAGTCACTCGGGATATACGTGCGGAATGGTGAAAAAGCAGTATCGAAACCTTAAAAGCACGGCCAATAGTATGCGCCCCAGAAAGGGCCACGATCTCCCTATAGAAGAGAAGAGAGCTTTGGATCCGGATGAGGCGACGGCGTAACATCATTCGTGCCATTACGTAGTGTAGTAATCATGCAAGTAATCAACATGCAATCCTCTCCCACCTGTCATTAAAGCCCATACGGTAGAACACGTTTCTTAAGTGGCGGCCAGCGGATGGAGCTCCATCTCCAAACGGGGGGTAGGCGTCGGGAAGATTTCCCTCTTTCGGGCACTCCTCCTTGGTCACAGTGTCGACTCTTCCATATCTATTGCAGCACCATTTCATGAACGATTCATCCACGTACGCTACTTGCTTACTACCTCATCGGGATTTTGGGACCTCCTGCGTGCTCGATAGCTGTGGCACTTCCCAACTATAAAGTAGGGGGATATTTCAAGAGTCCTTGCTTCAAGGAAAATTTTATCATCGGAATGATGTTATTAGGACAACAAACCTGAATCAAGTCAGCCCAGGATATGATGGGGTGCGCCTCCTTGATCTATAGTGTGTTGCAAGGCGTCAGTGAATCAATCTTTGTCGATGAAATTGTATCGAAAGAATAATTTGTATTTATCGGAACAAGTTACCACCTTTTTCAGATAATTTACCGCCTTGATCAAGCCAGCGTTCGCACCGTGTCCAAGTTCCATCTAATCAATGGGGGCGGAGGAGGAGGAGAGATTAAATTGAAGAGAACCGGCGTGTTGGGAGAGAAAAGATAATATATTGCTTCGGTTTTATAATTCCTATACATCAAAGCGGATGCTTCCGTTGGCTCCTCCGCACGCCGGCCAAGACTTCGTTTTCATGTCGTACGTCCCTGTTTTAAACAATACACCTAAGGTTTGGTGGGAACAGAGCGTAGCGAATGTGGTACGGTACCAGAATCGTGCCACGCAAGGCGGACAAGGATAGGATTGCAATTCAGCTTCTGAATCATCGCGAGAAGTTCTTTGCGAACCACAAGCAACTCTTTCCTGAAGTGATGCAAGTCTTAGAAGAAGGGTGCTATTTTCACCACAAATGGAAAAAAAGAAGAAAATAGTTACGCACCTATATTCATTCGTCGAAGCGCTAGACATGGAGACGAGGGAAGGTCGCAGGTGAGCCACCGTCTGCTGGAGCCGCCTGAAAGCACGGGCACGGGTTGAATCCTCCATTTTGCTTAAAGCCCTCTGTCCTTTGAATAATGTAGAGACTTCATCTTCATCTGCATCTTTTGGTTCATAAAAAAACACCCAAAATGACACTACGACAAGATCAAGATCATGTCGCAATCGAAGAATCACCTATAAATTTGGACGATTAGCACCTGTCATTCTCCGGCCGGAAAATTTGCACCTAGCTGGAAGTGGCTGGTAGTTCTTCTTTTTTTAGGCAAAAAATGGCTTCCGGATTAGTTCTCCTAACATGTGAATGGTTGGATTTTGGACCAAGTTGGGACAGCATTTAAATGTCGCAAGGACAAAATATACACAATTGTCATCTTTCCGGAGGAACGGAAGGTTCTCCTTCCTTGGAGCTGTCGTGTAGGTTATCGAAGAAATATGATCAATTTCCGTCCTACGCCAAGACGAAATGTGGCAAATCGTAATAAAATGTAGACGAGAATTTTCCAGCGTGTGTACCCATCCACAACTTCTCTAAATCAATTCTCTGCCATAGGAAAACAGAGCACCTCAAAATCCAATCCAATGCACGGATCCATCTTCTTCGTCGTCTCTGCAGCTCTAACCTCTGCAGCTGCTACGGGCCAACAATCTTCTCTGGGGTACGGAGTCACTCGTCCAGGGTCGCACTTGAGAAAAAATTTCGGCCAGAGACCTTCCACGCTATCCCAAAGGCCACTGAGGAGTCTCGCAATTTCCAGAGCTGAGAAACCTGATGTAAAAAAATTCCAGGAGGACCTGGAGCAGAAATTCGTTGAAAAACGCGTCGAAATGCTCGAAGAGACGCAGAAAGACAAGGCAGATGCCGCTCCCATCGGTCTGGCAAGCTGAAGATAGTCTCATTCTCCTCGCTTTCAAAATATCAAGAATTTTCTTTGTTTCAACACGCGATAGGTACGCAGGGAGGAACCGCACCGTTGGGCGAATTTTGGGATCCAGCCAGCTTTACCAGAGATGCCGATCCAAATCAGGTGCGAAGGTATCGTGAGGCGGAGCTCACCCACGGGCGCGTTGCAATGCTTGGCGCTCTTGGATTCTTGGTTCAAGAGAAATTTTCTCCACTCTTTGGAGGAAACATCGATGGGCCTGCAGTCTACCACTTCCAGGAGATTTCCAAAATTGCACCCTCGTTCTGGTATCCTGTATTCCTTGCCATTGCAATCGCTGAAGTTGGAAGGGCCAAACTCGGCTGGGTACGACCACATCTATTCATCTTTCACCCTCCTTTCTCCTCTTTATATGCTGACTCTCTCCTATGTACCTGCCCTTACAGGAAGATCCCGTAAGTGGCTCACTATGGGGTCTAAAGCCTAGCTATGAGCCTGGAAATCTAGGCTTTGATCCTCTCGGCTTGTACCCTAAGGATGCCTCGTCTGCTGTCCAGATGAAAAATAAGGTAATAGTACGTGGAGGTATCGGTATCTGTCCCCATTTCTGATTTTCCTTCACCTGCTCCCTCCCTTTCAGGAGCTGAATAATGGGCGACTCGCAATGGTCAAATCTTTTGTAATGACGAATAAATGCCTATGTTCTCCGGCACAACTTAAGTTTCATGCTGGATAGATAGCGATTAACAATTTGAGAAAACAAGTTCTCGTGTTCTCAGTTGTTTTATCCCTCACCCATAAATATGACAATCCCAGATCGCATTGGCTGGATTTATTGCACAGGAACTCGTCACTGGGGAAGAGCTGCTCAACTAGGAAAAACACATAATGCATTATCAGTCCGGGCTGCAGAGTAAAGCGCATACATAGTTACGTTGGCATGACATCGCAGAGCCGCGTGGTACACGTACGCACACACACACACACACACACACACACACAGAGCTAAAATGCTATGGACACGTATGCATATAACATGCATGTATTACGTACATTGTACATGTACACGGTCTGTGCGTGTCTGTGAAATCAAGTGCATGCCTAGATCATGCACGCTTGCACCCGCATGCAGCGAGCATCATATGACACGTTGATTCTCGTGCATGCATGCAACTGCGCCCACACATGCGCACATGTGATTGCGAGTTCAGTTGCATTGAACTAAATGCATGCATGGTTGAGCATAGATGTCATCCTAGCCTCGCTGCTAGCTCGCTACGGGATGTGCAATGCGCTGCTGACCAGCTTGCTCTCATTATTCGCAAAGTCTTTGCATGTTTTTTGCAACTCATGCACGCATCGCATGCTGTCAGCGTCACTCGTGCATTTCACAGGTGCACAATAACGATTGAACATTGACAGCAGCTTCGTGGCTATCTAAGAACTTTATTTTGAAGAGCATCTGCCGCCCTGCCGGCTAACACCCTTGCTGCTGCATCCCTGTCCTCGATCCTACCCCTTTTCAGTCGATCATACATCTGCGACATGATGGGTCTAGGTAGGGCTTTAGTTGTTCTGTGTCCAAGAACCTCAAGGAGGCGTTCGAGCAAGAAGTATCCAGCCCTTCGGGCACTCACGGTACGGCTTGTAGTTGCAGCGAGAGCTGCCGACACAACTCGTTCTGCATTTATAATGACGAAATCCACGGACAATATGGTAAGGAAATCTCCCAACGCTGAGAGACTGCCTGCCGGGAGTAAACTTGTTGTTTCATCATCGACGCCATTTACTTGCTTTTTGGATCTATTCCTTTCGATCTTCTTCTTTTCTTTCATAGCTGCTAATGCTGTTGAAACCAAGCCGTCGATCAGCGATTTCGCTAGTTGTTGCGGCAAAATCCTTGCAACACCCTCCTTTCCTCGATTCTTTTGGCAAATCTGTGCGATGGTCTCGGATATCTTCAGTTTCAAGGAGGGAGCGACTATTTCTTCCTCTTCTGGGCTCTTATCGTCATCGTAATCATCCCCGTAAGAATATGCTGACGACGAAGAAGGCCCCCCAAAACCGCTTTTATCATTTGCACCCTCCCCTACTACGTCTTGGATGAGGAAGTCTGCCAAGGTGCTAAGGGTGCGATCAGGCCTCACAATACCCAAACTGGCCATAAGCGAGATGGCATTGTTGAAGAGAAACGGTTCTTTCTCCTCCCAAAGCACCCGCTCCGCTCTCTCGAGGATATGCTCAAAGCGATTATCTTTGTCAAGAAAGTCCGATGCAGCCAACGTAGATGGTGTTGACGATGATGGCGACGTTGCTGTTTTAGCTGGGTCGCTTCCGGGGTCGATCGCGGCAGCCCTTTTTATCAGCTTTCGGAGCCAGCTGAGCCCGTGAGCTTGAGTTGGGATAGGCTTCTTCGTAGAGGTTTCTGCTAGCGCTTTGTGATACTCGGACACTAACTCACCCAGGTATTCTCTTTTGTTGTCGCCTTTCATTCTTCCGTCGTTTTGCTTGGTATCATCCTCTACAGAAACAGTAGGTGGTGGCGGCTGTGGACCAATGGTAAGAACTTCGGTATCATTTCTGCTTACGCCATTCTTCATCTCGCCTTCCAGTAACTTGAACAACCACGGAGGAACCCCGCTATTTGTGCTGCTGCCGCCATTATTTCGATGACATCTTGCAGCTGTAGATTTATCTGGATTCGTCTTTGTAACATTGTCATTGCTATCATTTCTAGCTGTAATTGTAGCAGTAGTAGTAGTTGTTGTTATTGTTGTGTTGGTAGGTGCACCGCTATTCGTTGCTGCAAGTTTTGTAAGGAGTGGCAGGATTGATCGCATTACGGCCATAGATGAAGGAGGCAACCGACGACGCGATGGCGACTCTTCTTCCTTGTTTATCATTTCAAGAATGTTTAAAGCTAATTGTCCAGCTTGTGCATGCACGTGCTGCAAGAATTGCTGGTGACGATGATACTGTTCAGTCGAGGGGAACGACGACGGATGCAGCGCCCGTGCATGCTCCCCCTGGTCGCCTTTCTCAACGACTACATGCAATACTCCTTGGATGGAGGCCAGTATCGCACCTCCAGTTCCATCAAAAACTTCCTCAAATCCCATTTCTTCAAAGACACAGCCCACGGCTGTGATGAGGGATGAGATGGATAGAAGTTCTGCCGTCACGTACTGGGTTGTTTTTCTACTATGGTGATGATTACTTTTCTCCGTCCGCCCACTATTGCTCATCTCCTCTTCTTGTCGGCCTCCTCCTCCTCCTCCTCCTCCTCCTCCTCCTTTTTGATGCACTATTTCCTTCCCTACCCGCAGCATCATATTGGCGATGACAGAGAGAAGAGCACCAAGGACCTCTGGCACCACGCCCTTCTTTGTCCGTCGAAGGCAATCTACGTATGCCGATGCAATGCGGCGCAATTGTCCCTTTCTTTCCTCTCTCATAGTGCTGAGGGCAGCAGAGGGGCGACCAGAGGAGGAGCCAATCATCCCTTTGAACGACGACAACAACAGGGACAACGACGACGACGACGACGATGGCGGCTGTTGTGAGGAAGTAGATCTAACAGTGGCGACTAGAATGTCCGCTGATGGTTTTGGGTCGGGGGAGAGAGACATGAGAGATGCCACAGCATCGCGAGCCATCCTCCGGAGCGCTTTCGGTGATAGTAGTGCGGAATTCTTCATCGTGTTGGCGGATTGTTGTAGCTGCCGTAGCCGCATTCCAGCACATATGGCAAATAGCGGTAGCGCTGAAACCCACAGCGATCTTTGTACACCATACAAATATACAAAAATATCAATACATGTGTGTGTATATATATACATATACATATTTATATTTATATACTCACAAAAACTCGGAATCGTAAGCGATATGTGCTCTTGGGAATATTTCCCTTTGGAGATATTTAGCAATATATTCATGCATATAATGTATATGTATATATACATAAATATATATATATATATATATATATATATATATATATATATAATATTTCTCTCTCTCCCTCTCTCTCTCTCTCTCTCTCTCTCTCTCTGTGTGTGTGTGTGTGTGTGTGTTATCTCTAGTTCATTGTGAGTTTGAGGATAGGGGAAAGGAGGATGCACAACAAGTAGAATGCATTCTACGGCTATTATTACCTTCGACGTTGGCTATCAATAGAATTATTCCTTGAACCTACCATAGCCGAAGTGGCCATATGGTACGCAAACACAAAACTTCGATGAAACTCTTTCTCCTTTTCTGCCTCTTCTATATGTCCCTCCTTCTCTGTTGCCATACTGTTGGTTTTTCTCTTCATCACATCAGAAGCATGATCTCGTGTGAGTCCCGTGAATCCCGGGGTCAGTAGGTATTTCTCCGTCAACAAAGGGTAGCGGACCTGCAGCTCTAGCACACTCTCGACCATAACGCGAGTTAAATTTCTTCTGCTGTTCATGGTGATCATCATGGCAGTATCTCCATTATCGTAACTAAATTTGCCATCGTCGTTGTCATCGTCGTTAACGTATGATGAATAGCAATAGTAGACGGTGTCTTTGAGTTTTGGAAGGATCTGATGAGCGACCTTCGAAACATACAGGGAAGGAGGAACATCCAAGCTTGCAAGAAGAGGGGAGGGTGCCGCCACAGCTCTCGCTACGTATTTGATTATCTTCATTGTGGCCAACTGGCTCTGGTCGCCGCCCAGCAGCGACTACCACCACACCAAACATTACCAAAAGCATAGAATGAAGACACGAATGTTAGTAATTTAACCCAGCGATTTGTGTGATGAGAGAGTGTGAACAACACGGAAGAATAAGAAATGAAAGAGGGTTGGAAAGAGGGTGCTGCAACCCCGATGAGAGTCTTGATCCCGTTGGGCTCCATCACATTGAATGAGAGATACTTTTTGCAGAGCGTACGAAGCCACCTCGGGCGAGGGGGGGGATTAAAGATTTCCCCTGTCGCCCTGATCAGTCAAAAGGAACATATTTAGTTGGATTGTTGTCCTTGTTGGTGACGATGAAGTTCCTTCCCTTTCGAGTATCCTCCTCCTCTAACCCCAGTACCGTGATGGCAAACTACCTCAATGGACGTAGGAGGGTGCAAAGGGCCTCTAGACTTCCTCTTGTTGACAGTTGCGATACGAGAGGAATCCAAGTCGTCTCGAGCTGATGTAATCTGTCTGTACTGAGATTTATATCTTTGCCTTGTCGTGGCGGGTGAGATTTGTCCTTGGTACTCTGCTTCCCGTCTCCGCCCACGTCCTTCTTGCAGATCTCTCCACTTCGTCGTTCTCGAATCAACGACGACGGCAAAGATGAAGATTGTGATGACGAGTACCGGTGATGTAGTTGCAACAGTGCAGCCCATAGGATGGCGTGATATCGAGCAGAGGCGAGGACCTGGAGCTGCGTATGTCCTTTTCCGTCTTTATTACGTCCAAGCAGCATGCGGGTGACAAGGGTTGTGTTCGAGTACAGGTCGTAGAGCGGCGCTGAAGAGGAGGAGGGACTAATCTTGGTGACCATGACAATCGGCATGACACCTGGGTCAAGGTAGGGAACTATCGACGTTGTCACGAAGATGTCTATACCTGCAGCAGCAGCAGCAGCAGCGAATTAGGAGGGAAGGATAAGAAAACGAAAGAAGGTCAAAACAATATAAAAGTACTGTTTGAAAGCCTTTGCAAATAGTCGTGCGGCAGTAGTCTTTGGAATCCGGCGTATTCCGAACCATCAGGGTTGATGTTCACCACAATCGCCCGGAAGAGCTCCACGCATGTCCTCACCAAAAACTCAAGACGGGCTCTTTTCTTGCGCTTGGAGAAAAGATCTAGCTCAGCTTCGAAAGCTTCGAGCTTAGGATCGAGGAGAGCTTTGATGGAAGTCTCGACGCTCCCAGTATTACGGGAAGAGACCTTGGGATGGGCCTCCTCCTCTTCAGCCATGAGGCCAAGATGATCGTCCCTTCCTCGTCCGTCTGTCCGTCCGTGCTTCTGTCCCGATAATGTCGTCGTCGTTGTCGTCCTTAATGATCAATTCGTAAGTTGGTCGTAATCCCGGTAGGCTGGCTTAATAATACCGGGATTACGACCAAAGAAACTTGTCGCAAGTTCCATTCACAAAAACAAAAAACAAAAGCAAAACAAATTCTCCGAAACGCTCGCAACGTTACCATTCAGTTACCGCCCTAGATCTAATCTAACACACGAGACAAACAGCATCTTGTGGTGTAGTGTGGTGGGAGAGGCAGCATCCAAGATGAGCCTGGCGGTGAAAAGCATTGAGATGGGGCTGATTGCTAAGATACGGGGGGGATGCAAAATTGATTGCGGAATTTGGGGAGCCACGGAAGGCCTCCAGGGTGTCCAAAAGGCAAAGTGGGTTCCAGACTCCAAAGCTTGTATTTGCATGGAGGAGGGCTGCAACCAAGTATTTTCCATAGTCTATCGTCGACATCACTGTCGTACGTGTGGAAAAGTGATTTGCGATAATTGCTCAGGTAAGTTTTTTCATTGAGAACTCAACATGTCATAACATAGAGAATATGAGCATTGGCATACTCTTCTAGACATTTTTCGTGCCGCCTTGTGATAGCACAAACTTTTACTTATCATTGCATAAAGTCTTTCTAAGGTTTTAAGGTAATCCACATCGCCATATACGTAGGTTGGAGAATGAAGGTGACTCTTTTCTCTGAGCTGCAACGGGTGTGCAACACTTGCGCAATGGATTGGATACAGCGTGCCAGCAAGAGCATTCTGAGTAAATCGACAACCGAAAAAACTCCAGCGCTGCAAAATGCAGCATTACAACAGTGTGAATCAAAACGTGGAGAAACACAAATGAATGACGATGAGCGCCAAACGAATAACGATGAGCGCGGGCAATTAAGTCAGGAATTAGAGAAAACAGGCATGGAATTGGAGGCCGAGCGAAAGAGGAACCTGGATGCAACAATGCGACTTAAGGCGGAAAAAAATAGCTTAGAAAAGGATTGCAAGAAGCTTATGATTCGTTTGAACAATCTGAATAGGTCACTGGCTGACGAAGAGACAAAAACGGAAAAATTAGAGAATGATTTGTTAAGGTTGAAGGAAGAGCTTCAAATACAGAAAGAGGAAAGGGAACAAGCGGAAACCAAACTGAATATCCAAAATGAAAACTTGAGAAACGAATGCACAAGACTGGAGAAAGACATAGTCTCTGAGAAAGAGAAAAGTAGGGCTAAGTATGCAAAGCTGGAAATCGACCTAGCTGCTGAGAAGGAGAGGTGCAGGGAAGCACTTGTAGTCGAGAAGGAAAAAAATCATAAGAATGCTAGAAAAATCCATGAATTGGAACAAACACTGCTACGTAGCAAAGAGGAAATGGGAAATGTGCATGATCAACAAACAGCTCTAGAAGTGAAAGACAGAGAAAATATACTTAAGATTCAGGAATTGAAGGATCAGCTGCAGAAGTACAGACAACAATTAGCACGGTAGTCGTCCCAAGCATTTTGACTAGAGCTTAAAATAGTATACAATCATACCCAGTCAGGTTTATGTCCCTTATTATACTGTATATAACTCTCTCCCATGTATAGGAACCCTGATAAAAGCACCCGAATTGGAAGGAGGTTGTCAAGACCAAACTCAGGCAGTTTCCTCGTCCATGTAAGCGACAAAGTTAAGTCACCTAGCAAGAATCAAGCTGCCAATGGAACGACACCTAAAAGAGATTTAGCAGCAGATAAGTCAAAGAACACTGAAGATATTTTAGGAGTGACCCCGACAGGGTAAGTTTCATATATCCATGGCAGTTTCTGAGAGAAAACAGTATCTAATTTTTAAAGTATAACTACTAAGAGCTTCTTGTACGCAGGACACCAAGAATCAGTAGGAGGAATAGTAGGAGTAGTATGTTCTCTGTTCACAGCCGAAAGTCGCTGACAAACCCAACCATGTCTTAAGAGGTTCTTCAGTGCTCAGCTCATAGGGAAAAAGTTACATCGTAGAGATCTAGAATTTTAAGTTAATCATCATGATAGGCCACACCCTAGCACCTAATGATGAATGCGATGCATGTGCCATGTGCCATCGGCATCACAAAATGCTTAGCTTGCTTGTTGGCTACCGCTATTAGCTTGCGGTCGTGGTGGAAGCGCACGCCGCACTACGATGTTATTGATGCAAATGATTCGCCTCACGGCCACCACAGCCAGGCCCTGGCGTGATCAGGATGTCCGAAATTGCAAATGCGAGCTCGCAGGCGACTAGCAAGCGCAGCACAGCGCGTGCATGTGACCACAAACACATGACAAGTGGGTTGCGGGCTGCAAAAATCCACATTTTCGACAAAACGTGGTCAAAACATGTTTTTTTGAGGTTTTGACGCACATTGAAAGGACGAAATTCGTACCAATGTTGAACAAATGTGGAAACAAAACCGACAGGTGTCATCACAAAAAAATGAAGCGCAATTCGTTCAGTGCTCAACTGTGGAATGTGCAACGTGAAGGTCCCACATGCAACCGACATCGCACTCAGACACAATGTGCATGTGAAAAAATCGAAACGCATGCGCGCGCAAAATGGATTTTGCAACGAAAATCCAGGGTCACAGATCACGCCGCCAGGCCCTGGCTGTGGTGGCCGTGCCTCCCGTCATGGTTGCTAGCTAGCTAGCTGGCGCACTGTGTCGTCAGCAGCTAGAAACAGCCATGACACTGATGATGCGTGAGAACTGAAGAAATTGTGTCGCTTGTCAGCTGCGATGCGTCAGCTATGCCTGCCTACGCTAGCTAATGCTAGCACATCATCGCTAGATCGTAGCAGTTGGCTGCGCATGTGAGCATGCAATGTGATCGCATGATGCAATCTATCAAGCTATGTAGCATTGTGCATGCTCGAACATGAGCAGAAGCACAGTATCGCATCATTAATTTAAGCAAAGAGATCAGAGATTTACGCCTGTCATTTTCATCTGCTTTTGAATGGCGTCGTGCTAAAGCTGAAAATATCTCCAATCAAATTGAAATTTATACGATGATTTACATCATTGCAACCATCCATTGCTGTCTAGCTAGCTGCAATGCAGTGCACACAAAATCATTTCTATCCATCCAGTCTTGCATGTTCTGTTCACATTGCTCATTCCTGTAAACTGATGATCTGGAACTGGATTGCTTATTATGTCTACTATTGCCTTATATCTAATTTCGTAACAACTTTAACACCTCATCAACATTCCCATTCACCGCTTCTAATGAATGCCTTAAGAATTGTTCATTCTTGTACCCCATGTCTTTTAATTTCCTCAGCTCAGTATCGTAGCGGAAAGGAGTTTGCTGTTGTTGCTGCTGCTGCTGCCATATCTGTCCTGATGGATTCTTTACATGAGGATGATAGTACGGAGAGGAATTGCCTGTTGAATTGTAACCCGTGCTTGGATGACCAGCCTGCTGCATTCCATAGTTCCCGTAAGGAAAGCACTGTAGACCAGGAGTACCTCGTGGGATAGGACGGAGCGAGGCAACCTTTTTGCGCCGCGATTGATGGTTACGTGGGGAGGGACCGTGAGAATAAGGGTGAGATTGGTGGTGGCAACGGTGATGATGATGATTGTGATGACTACGGGGGTGGCGTTGATGGTGCATAGCATGATGCTGCTGATGGTGGTGATGATGTGCATTTAATGGAGAGTTCTCATAATTGCCACAAACTTGGGGCGGTGCTTGATGTTTGGCTGTGCCAGATCCACAATCATCCACAGGCAGGGAATATTTCTGATCGCGGCCGCTGTGACGTTTTTCCATCCTTGCCAAGGGACAAGAGCCTTTAAAAACCTCTTTCCCAGTCGAACGTAAGGTGCATATAATCTTACGGAATAGAGGCAATCCAGACATTTTCACCGGGCCAGTGAAGAGGTCATGAAGCTTGGGGACGAGCTCAAGCATATACATGCCGAGGCAAATTTGCGGTGGAAAAATTTCAGTGAATTTGCGCAGGTGTGGCATGGCCATCTTGATCATATAATGCTCACGGAGAACCTCTTGGGATTTAATCGCGACTTCAAGACTTGTTTGAAAGCCTGATGCCAAAGTGAATGAGGATCCAGTCTGTTATACTTAATGTTGCCAATTAAATTACCTTTCCCGTCAAGCATGTTCGAAATAAATTCAGGAACAGCTCCTTGTATAGCGCTCACTACTTTCTCGTCAGAAAAGAATTCACAAACGGATTCCTGGAGTCATGAGGAAAATTAAAAACTCCATCATATCGAAAGCAAATTCCTGGATACCTTCACTAAATTCTTCAAGATTTCTTTGTCACACTGCCCCTCGTGCTTCATGGAGGATTGTGATGAGTGGACTCTGTGGGCCCTTTTTTTCATATGTTTGCGAGCTCCTGGTTTCGTTTTCTCTTCGCATTCCACACCTACGGTGGCCGAACGACTCTCCGGGCTACTGGGAGAAGGTTGTAATATTCCAGAACTAATCGTCCGCTTAGGGTTCTGTAAGTCTTTGAGGAAAAGTTTCAGAGTCCGCCTGATTCAAAATCGGAATCAAATTTCTCACAGCCTGCTCAAGCTCAAACTTCCCATACAATCACCAAATCATGCATTTGAACGTCTGGGTACAGTACATAGAAGGTGTAGTTCACACTTACAATTAAATATCAGTTACCCTTCAGTCTCCATAACATCGAAGGCTTCTCTAAGTTCTCTATCTGAAGAAATATCGACGAGATCATCTTCATCGTCCCTATACTGTACCACAATACCATCTGGATCGACATCAAACCTGGATGATAATACGTCATAAGGAAACTGCCCATGGGAAAGATTTAGCAACAGCACTCACGTTGTACGGACTAAGGCCAAGAATTCTGAAAAAGTCTTCGCACTCAATAAGGTGACTGGAAATCGTCTCATATCTTCCCCGTATGCCTAAGAAGCACCATTTTTTATTTTAGGGACGAAAATGAGAAATGGAAATGATTGAGAGGTACCATCTTGAAGAAGCGTTTTTTCCTTGGTTTCTGCGTGTGATTGTCATTCGCCATGGATTCAGGTAGTGTAACTCGTCGCCACTCGCCGGACAACCGAGCGCTAGGTTCTTTCTTGCCTCAATTCTCTACGTGTCGTATTCTTGAGAATTCACTCTAAATAGATAACTTTCCCAGATCTTGCCTCAATTTCCTCAAGATAGATCCAATTATCGGAATCCCAAAACTAAAAGGATATCGAAATTCCCTCGCGGACGATCGGGGGGCGGGGGGCGGGGGGCGTGGGGCGTAGCTTGGGTTCCTGTAGTCCTACGTTGTAGCCTATTCTTCAACTTTTCTTTGTTAAGATATATTTGAGAGTATATCCAATATGAATTTTTCTTACATTTTCTCCTCATTCATTGTCTCAGTATAACAACGATGTTATTTTCTAATTTTTTTAGGCAGTACCTGGTATGAAATGCACCAACCTGGTAACTTGTAGTCGAAGTGCATCCTTAAAGCTTAAAATGTCAAGGTCGTTTTGCTCAAAAACCCAGGAGGTTTTTGAGCTGTTCTTCTTCTCACCCGGAAGCAGAATTATGTGGCAGGATGATGAATTCATCACGAAGAATGGTGGTAGCTAGAATTAAAGCCTGGAATTTTAGAGATGATTGTGTCAACAAGAATTAGAAATATGAAAAATGAAAGCCGTACTTTCTTTCAAAACGATGAGGAGCTCCGTGTTGTATCTGAGTTAAAAGGAATGAGATGTGAATTGGGTTCCGTCCAGGCATAACAAAATATGATCTGTTTTCCACATACGACATGAGAGCCTTCTACATTTCCTATTCAAACGCGTCATGAATGGTGCTCGTATTTTTCTATTTTGGTGATTTTGCATGGAAAATTGCCTGAACCATGTTCTTGGAGCACTGTCCTGATGGCTTCATTGGAAAATAATGAGAAGTTCATACGAGAAATATCGTAGAAAACCAATCAGCCTTATGTTGCATCCTGGTAGGATATTCGCCTGTATTTCTGTATGAAAGCACAACAACGTGCAAGTCGTAGTAAAAAAATAACATTTACATTAAATGGCGCTCTACGCCGGAATCAACTTGCGGCTGGTTCTTGCATTTTTCCTCGTGTCCTGCTGGTGAGCTATGTTCATTCTTCGAGCGCTCCTGTGTAGATTGACTGATTGAAGTGCATCGCATTAGTGTTGTACTGGAAGAATTCCATTATAAAGCGTTATCAACAGCGCTGGTGTTGGCAACAACCGAGTCTCCACATACCCCACAACAACGACGACTGGCCGCAGGCAGAAGGCTTCAAAAAATGCGTACGTTGGACTGCTAAGATCAATGAACAGTCCAATCATATTACTTATCGGTGGTGGTGTTCTTCTGGCTCGCCCTACATACATACATACTACTTAGGCCGTGCTTTAACATTAAGACGAGGTGTAACATCGAACCTAAACCGAATCCGTGGAGGTAGCTGCATCGCACCATCCTCCTCACTGAGCGGCGGCTGTTTTAGTGGGCGCAGATACTTACATCGCACTTCTTCCGCTCTGAAGGCTGCCGAGGCAGGCGATTCTATGACTGGAACCATTGATGTAGGGCCACCCCACAAACGAATATGTTTGACCCACACAAAGCAGCTACGTATGTTTTTACATTGAAATGCAGATCGAACTTCATTCCAAAGTTTTTAGCCCTCTCCAGAGAATATGTATATTCTGTTGAGATGATGATGATGATGATGATGATGATGATGATGATGATGTGGTTATGATTATTGCTACAGGTGCGTGTGGCAACGTATAACGTGTTGTCGTCGTCGCTGTGCGAGCCCGATTATTTCACAAGCTGTAAGCCTGAAAACTTGGACCCCGAGAAACGTTTGCCAAGAATCTACTCCCAATTGGAGGAAGAGATCAGAAATGAGGCAATCATTTGCTTACAAGAGGTAATATACGGAGTCTAGGGGCATTTGCAGAAGTACGGTTGTACCTAAAAGCCACAATCTCAACGAATCTGCTCTTACCTTTTCTATGTCTTCCACTGGATGTGGTGTCGTTTGCTCAATTTGTTGCCAGATTTCGATGAGTTGGGCTGGTCCTATGCACGCTTTCTTCCACCAGAGAGGGTAAAATTAGAACTTTTCTCGTCATACTGAACAAGAAAGAAGACAAAGCATTGCAGCAGTAGATAACAACAATCAGGGATATCGCATAGTATTTTATCTTAAACGGGTCGATGGTTTTCCTCCTGATGTAGAACCTAAACGCTTTCGCTGAGGAGATATCAACTTTCACTCACATTGTGCCCATGATATGTCGAGCACTTTGGCGTCCATACTCAGAAAAGACTGACATTGAAATCCCTATTAAACAGATATCATCTGGTTTTATCATTATACGGTGGTTCTAGGAATGGATACATGGGGTTTGTCAATTTCCCATCAAAGAAATTTGGTGCTTTATTGTCAAACGCATATTAACAACCAAGTAGTCGCTTTATATATTGAAATACAAGTTTAGTATTATTCATCCACACATGCTGTCTCAGGCATTGTTTTGTATCATGTGTGAGTGCTGCTTATTTTTCTTCATTTTCTTCTTAGAATTGGGCTCGCGTTCCCTTCAGATCGATTCGAGTCAGAGATGGTGAGACGAGCAACGAGAGAAAGAGGGAAACGGGTTGCGCAAAGGGAATTGCTTGGGAATCATTTTTTTTTAAAGTGGCCGAAAACATGTGGACTCTTTATTTTCCTCGCGCGACAAAGACTTTTTCAGTGTGGGCGCTGAGTAGTGCCACCAAACATTGCTCTAGTAGGAAGCCCGTCGTGAGAGATTTTACAGTGTTGTGTTGTGTTGGTCAAAACGACAATTGTGCTGATTGTTTCCCTGAACAAGCGTAGCGGCCATTGCAATAAGATAATGATCTAACGATAAAGGTTACGAAAACACTGAGGGTAACGATGATTTTATCTGCTTTTGACCAAAAACTGTAGATTGACATCAAACGCTTGAGCGATGCTTTCGAGCTGCCACGCTCGCCGGAGCCTGGTCTCCGAGCACGTGTTCAGAGTTATCTAGGCACCGTAGCAAGCCCCTTCGTTTCTTTCGCCAGGAAAGTGGGACTCCCCACCCCACGTCAGCGAAGACGAGAGAAAGACGAGTGGTATGTCTATAGTTATTCACATTATTATTACGTGTGCGCAACAAAATGTTTGTCGTGTGTTTTTGCGTGTGTGTCCATATATGTATATAAATATTAATATATATATATATATATATATATATATAGGTATTTAGATGCAAAAAGTGTAATATAATCTCTCTCTCTCTCTCTCTCTCTCTCTCTCTCTCTCTCTCCCTGTGTGTGTGTGTGTGTGCGCGCGCGCGCGCGTATGTGTGCCTCTCTCTTTTTCGCCTTACTCCTCTTTATTCTGTCTGTCTTCCTCATATTATTCCAGGGAGTCTAGTCGTCGTCAAAACACACTGGTGTTCGCCCGCCTTCGCGACCGCACAACCGGCGCTCCTTTTGCCGTCGCGACGTATCACATGCCTTGTGCATACTTCGCCCCCAGGGTAAGAATCTGGGATTGATTTGAGGAAAATAACTGCGAAAATACAGATCTGTGCATATTATGGAACTCCCTGACGTTTGTGCTTTACGTTTCCTTCTTGTCCTCCTATCCCCGCCCGCCTCCTCCTCCTAGGTGATGACTCTGCATGCGGCAATGGCGGTCACTCGAGTGAGCCGGTTAGCGGCAGGGCTTCCGATGGTGTTGGCAGGCGATTTCAACCTGATACCGGGATCAGAGCCTTATCGCCTCATCACGGAGGGAGAGCTGCCCAAGGACGATGCTGAAGTTGTAAATATATATATATTAATATATATATATATATATATATATATATATACTGTATAACTGTGTGTGTGTGTGTGTGTGTGTATCTGGTCGTGTGCAATGTTTCTACTTAATTTATAATTCTGATTTGAGAACAGTGAGCAAGCTGTTAGTCCCTCTTCTCTTCGCAACAAGACAACGGTGATGACGATAAATTTGCATACACTTTCAGAATCTGTTTACACCAGTACCTCCAAAGAACACCCCAAGGGCCGAGGAAGTCAAGGCCCTCTGGGAGGTTATAGTGATAAATAAAGCCATGGTGCATTCATGCAACTGGATTTCGAAACCATAAGCGAAAACGTCGATGCTTTTTGTCTTGCGCGACACAGCCAATTGGCGATTTCGCAGGATAGTTATTCTCTGCGATTTGGGATTTACCTGCACAGCAACGAAGAAACAGTTGGAATTTTGGCTTCAGATTCTTTCATGTGCTTCCGACAGAGGCGATGATGATGCAATCGGAGTCTTTTTACAATCATGATGCTGGTACTTTCCCCATCCCCAATAGGCAATCCCAGACAAGTTCAACAGCGCTTATAAAGAGGTGGGCTAATAACTTGTATAACTAGTGATGGCAACATTGCCAACAACAAGAGCAGCCAAGTTGCAGCCCCTCAATGAAAAATAAACTCTACTATTTCATGCATAAGGAAAGAGATGGCATTCACAAATCGTGGTTTTTCTTGGCCTATCGCGCAACCGAGATGTCGTCACATTATTGTCATTCCATCATCTTTCAGGTTTTGGGGGAAGAGCCAGCTTTTACCAACTATGCTGAGACCAGGGGTGCACCTGTGTTCATCGAAACTCTGGACTACATCTTCGTATCACCGGAGGTACAGTGGGAGTAGTCGCAGCAGTGGTTGTCGTTGTAGCTGTTGTCGATGAAGTATCCATACTTGTCGTCGTCAGTGTTTCAGAGTTGTTGCCGAATTATGACCCAGACTTCTTATTGAAATGCGTATTTTAATAGATAAAAACCTTGGAGATTCGCAACCTTCCCACTAAGGAGGAAGCCTCTGGCCCATATCCAACAGAAGCCGAACCATCGGATCATGCGATGCTGGCAGCCACTCTGCGGATACCGGCGAAACTTGATTAAAATTGAATTAGATGAAGTTTACACCAGATGTAACACGTTGTTAGAGTTTTGATCGATGCATATCGAGGATCACGGTATGTCACACAAGTATACGTGTGGCAAGCGGTTCTACATAGTACGTCTAGACATGCACAACGCCTGTTCCGTTTCTCCTGATTCCATTCACCACATCAAAACAAATGGCAGCGTAGCAGCAAGTATCTATCATATATGAGACGGATGTATAATGAAGGTTTGAATTTTTTCAATTGTCATCCTAGTGTAGTTATGCAAGGCGGCTAAGGTGCTTATATTGTATCTGTTTGTTTCCGCTATCATGTATATATCCTCTTATTAAAAGAATGCATGTTGTTATGTGCATTGAGCGCAGCACCATCACATATATACATATATATGGGAGGCTCCTTATTTGACGTATATGCCACGCTAGCACGCTGTATGCCGGCATAATGCACACATAGCGTCGTAGACACCCGAGCCTGCTGCACACATGCACTCGCTCTTAAGGTAGTCACATCATCAGGATCCCATGCGTCTATACTGTATCATATGGCCATCATAGCAGAAACGAACAAATACAAGCTTAAGCCCCGCATCTCGCTCATCTACTTATTTCTGTAGTCTCTTGTACGCGAATAACGATAGTGAGTGCACTTTGCACATGCGAGCGCGCTAGCTATGCCCACGAAAAAACATAAGACGGGCATGTAATGAATTTGTTAAAATTTTCCAACTGTCATCCTAATGTAGCAATGCAAAGCTGCGACTTGAGTGCAATAATAACCGAATTGAGCACTGTGTGCGTGTGTCTCCCGACATCTTGCATGCATACGTACGTAGCAGCACGCACGATATTTACCCTGCTTTGTTCGTTGCTGGCTATATTAAGTTCATCATTCAATAGGCGAAATTCTGGACGCACTACTATCGCCTAGTGACATATGCAGTTTAATTTGTACAAAAGGTAGTACTCTATTATTCAGTATCAAGAATCAGCTAAATCTTGATTTACCAAGCTGTTTTGGAGGAAAGTGAGTGGATGCAAGTGCAGATGTGCCATCATCGCTTGAATTTCGAGGAGGTAGTCTGGCAGCGTGTAGAGGCTTCATAGGAGATACACGATTTTGTGATGAAGAGGCCCAAGGTGCCTGCCTTATGGAGCGAGGAAGCGAATACGACCGACCTTTGTGCCCAACTCTAAGATTTGGAAGCTTCACCTGCTGAGTCGACGAAGTTGATAATCTTGGATCTGTAAGAAAACAAGCTGAACATTGCATCTCCAAATATGATCCTGCTAATGAGCGATGCACTTTAAATTCTGAACAATACCTGCTACATTTGGGAGGTTTGCAGACATTCCAGACCGGACATGAGAGCGCCTTCGCTTGGAGTCTTCTGGGCGTGGTACAAGACCAGAGAATGGCTTGCTTTGGAGACGACTGCCTGAACTCGCTCTATTACTTGCAATTTGCGTTATAGCTACAGCTGGAAGAAGTGTCCTACGCGTCGATCTTAGAACGTCGGCTCTTACCTACGACATACGACCCGCGTTAAGTCTCATGCGTGACCTGTCGCTAGAGGTTAACACCTGAGGCATTTCTGCTAGAGGCATGAACGCGTTTCCAACAGATTTCCGATCCTATTGCGTGGATATTAATTATACGGGGCATAAATGGGTTCGGCCAGTAATCAAACTATTGTATCTAATGGTTTTATGGAAAGGAATTCGTATTTTAAAGTCTGTGCTCTCCTTGATTGTACTACTGTGCTTATTAGGTTTTTGAGTCTTGTTCTAAGACCTGTTTGCGCTCTAGTTCGGTCTCCCAGCTCGTCTCATGAGCTTCCCCATGTTTGTTACACACCACACATGCCCACGCCGATCGATACTGTATGAGTGGAAATCCATCGAAATCTGGGACGACACAGCAGATGGGAAAAAAAGGGCGCTATACCTGCGAGCACTTGCATTTCCTGCACCTTCTTGCGTAATCCGCTGTTCAAAGATATGTAAGGGTAAGAAGAACAGGCTTTTACATGGGGACTCATAGCATGTTATCCTTCTAATAAATTTATATCAATTAGTACCAGTGTGGTCCTCATGTGAGTGTCCACATTTGCACTTGGCTCTCCACGAACCCAGATCGAACCCTTCACCATAGTTCTTATCATAACTCATTTTCCCTTACAACTTCAACGATTTATACCTCGTCTGCGCGGTAACCAGTACTCACCAATTTCCTCTGAGGGAATCAGTAACCAAGTTTTTTAAACAAGAAGTGAAGGTTAGTTGCACATTATTTCTAAAAAGATATTCGTGTTGCTTGATTTAGGTTAAGTTGGAAATTTTGATCTACCAGGGGACATTGGAACCTATAATAATATTCCCATCATCAGTTACACTCTGTTGGATTTATGAAATAGTCACTGACATAGTCGAAACGTGGGCATTTACAAGATTTCTTTTTGCAATGAAATTTGTTCTTTTTCATTGATTTGGCATGCATCGAGTAGGGATGGCCACAGAAGCAGCGGGAAGTGCTTGCTACACGGGAACACAGTATCTCTGCCTGTTATTTTTACCATCATTGTATTTGTCAACTTTCATTTGTCTGATCTTTGTATCAATATAGTGGAAACCGACCCCCTTTTCATCTTTTCCGCTGCTCCAAACCACATACTGAATTCAATACAATCGAGAAATAGAGTACATTCTTAGTCTGCCATAAACGGACCAGACGAATTACTTTTACACAAACTAATAAAATTTACACATTACCGTCTTCGATGCGCAGGCTTCAGTCGCAGCAAGCCGCTCTCGCTCAACAGTCTTCTTAGATCCTGGAATATAGCAAAATAAAGTTCGCAAATTTCAAAAAGCCTCTTAATGATTTCAGGAATTGACCTTGCGAAACTCCGTAGGCTTTAATCGATGCAGAGATGTCCTAAGACGTACGCGATGCCATAAGTTCATAGTTCATGGCAGAGAATTCGTTGGCACGCGTTAGGAACCTGCAGCATTTTCGATTGGTAGCTTCACTGAGGTTTCTTTAAAGTAGGCGGCATGGAGCCTACCATAGAGCTCTCTCTCTCTCTCTCTTTGCCTTCTTTTCTACTTTCTGCTCCATTCCTCCTGCTCCCTCTTCTGCGACTCACACACACACACACACACACACACACGCCCTCTCAATGTGGCTCTGTCTGCCTAGATGCGAGTACGCCGGGAAACGGCCGCAAAACGTTTCGACGTCAAGTAAAAAGGGTGCGTTTCCTGACCTGCGACAACAAAGATGCACCTGGAAATGGCTGATCCGATAATCGATTTAGGGCAGCACGGGCATAGATATATGCCGCATAAATTTTTGACAGGATTCATCGACGGTTCGTAAAGAACAGGACCCCGGCCCCTTCCCTGCACCTCCAGACAACCGGTTCTATTTCCACGGTCTGCGAGGGGCCTGACGACTTGTATAGAGGAAAGTCCTTATCGTCATGAATTGTGGGGGTGATGGGGTGCAGTGGACCTGTGACGGTGCAAAGCTCGCAACAGTTGGGCTCCTACTTATCATGTCAAGCCCCTTTGTGCGCGGCACGGTTGATGAACGACGTCGGGGAAAAATCCCGAATCTTCTGAGGCAAGAGAGAAGCTGGAGGCTTCCCGATAGCCTTAAATATCGGTATGCAACCATAGAAAACATTGTTTTTAAGTATCCGCAGAACGTGCAATGCCGAATGCGTTAGCAGCGTCATCGTTGAGCGGAAACTAAATAGCCGCCCTTGCAAGTATTTGACATTTACCTTGTTCCTTGCGTATCGATCAGGCGTCGCAGTCATTTTAGCTCTCGACCATGTTCCTCTTTCCCGTCTTCCCCCTTCTCTTTTTCCCATCATCCAAAGTTTCTACTTCTACGTGGAGGCAGGAAGAAAAAGAAACCAACCTCGACAGAGGCGGCGGGGACAGGAAGACTTACGGAGGGAATCAATTCAATGAGCATCCAGGAGGGTGGAGGAGAGGAGGATGGGAAAGAGCCAGAAAGAGAGCAGGGCCTAGATCCTGGCATCACTGTGGGGGGGCAATCGCGAGCAGAAACTGATACACTTAACCGCGACATATGCATTGAGAGACTGTCGTTGCAGTACCATAGCCAGGTGGCCTGTTGGTGCTGGCTTTGAATTTTCCCGATGCATGCCTTTTGATAACAACAATGAATTCATTTTAAAATATATGTATAACAATATAAACACACACACACACACACACACACACACACACAGAAGGACACATGTATATATGTGTATATATATATATATATATATATATATATATATGTATTGTGCGCGTGTGTGTAAAACGTGCATGATTTATATGAACTCTCTTGGCTCTGATACTGCTGTTTCGTTGGTTATCTCCTGCTTTTCCTCGTCTACTAATATACAGCTCTTGCTTGACGACACCACGCTGACCCTAAACCACGGCAATCGTTACGGTCTCGTCGGAAAGTGCGTGATATTACTCATCAACCTATGGGGGAGCAAATAGTAGTAGTAGTAGTGGTAGTAGTAGTAGTAGTAGTAGTAGTAGTAGTAGTAGTGGAAGATTTCAAAACATACAACTCGCTGTGGATGTACTTATGCATTGCTCTCACTAAGCAACAGCGTTTGGACATCATTATCATCATTCTCACCATCATCATCACCCATCATCACTACCATTAGAAATGGATGCGGGAAAAGCGTGCTCCTCCACACGCTCGCGAACAATGCATTTAAGCTGCCAAAGGGGATGTCACTCTACCATCTTAGAAAGGTAAGAGCTGCTATCGCTTGTGGATAATAGCAGTAGCGGAAGCAGGAGGGAGGGTAGAGGGGGTAATCCTCATCATCATTATCGTCATCACAATCCTAAATCATTATCACCCAAAGTAGCTTTCCTTCCCCGTTGTCGCAGGAATAGTTATTATTGTGCCTTATTATAATTTATGCATCTCATGGTGTTCTGCCTTTTCGTTCTCTCTCTCTCTCTCTCTCTCTCTCTCT